>JWHW01030755.1:0-13464 GCA_000931545.1 Papilio glaucus | reverse complement strand
AAAAATGCTATAAAATAGCTGTTCGGTTAAATAGGTCGATCTTATAGTTATTTATGGTATTAGTCATATTATGATCTTTAAAATGATGATGATTGAAAGTTTATATAAAGTTCAAAACAGGACAGTTTCGTAGATTTAGCAAGCATCAGCTAGACACGCGGCGCTCCTTGTAATGGTAACGCAGTATTTACCCGTATATAGACCATTTTAGAAATTATGTTTGTATTCTTTTGTAATATTTTTTGTTAGGTTAGGTTAGTAGCTTATTATTACCGAGGAGGGTTGGCGTTAGGCAGGCGGCCGGCCGTAAGAACTGTAGCCAGAACCTATACAGTATGGACTACGGTCACAGTTTAAACAGTCATATGTGATTGTTAAACTGTGCTGCGCCAATACTTTAACTAGGCTACGGCCATATTGTGTCGACCCCACATACGCGGGAAAAGGACAGGGAGATGATGATGATTTTAGGGTAGTATTAAGTAGGTAATATCATTTCGTTAGTAATTTATTATCGTTTAAGTAAAATTGCAGGGCGGGTGAAACCGCGGGGCACAGCTATTTCAAATGAATATCGTAGGAGTTGTAAAATAAAACTGATGCGCGCGAAAATAAATTAAGCGGAACGAAGTTCGCCGGCGGTGTTGTCAGCTAGTTGAAAATGAATAATAATAATTTTACTGGCAGGTAACTCTAACTCCCGCGCGGCGTGGCACAGGATCCAGCTCTACAAGTTCTTCCAGCAGATGGACTTTCACACTATAGCCTTCGACTACAGAGGTGAGATGTACCGCGCATAAGAAATTGTACCGAACAATCGCCTGCCGTTCTCACAAGCCTTCACATTTAACAGAGATAATCAAATATACTTATATTAGTCAATACAGGGAACATACCCATACTACGGGACCCATGATTTAAAATTGTTTACCCCCTCCCGGTGCGTTACCACCCGTAGTATATGCCCACTCCCCCTCTAGTTATCATTTATTTGCCTTTACATTAAAGTGACGTGAGTGTAAAGTGGTAAGCGATACGCCCACGAGGTTATTGACTACGTGACGAAAGCCTAAACCCCCACCACTGTGACCAATTGAGGTATTGTGAAGACCTATCCCTCCCTTGAACGGATCCCTTAGTATAGGTACGTTCCCATGATATTCTGCTGTCTATACCATGAGGAGTATTTTTAAAAGCGAACGATTTCAAAACTAATACGGCTTAGAGCTCACTCGCTCGATCAGACGGCTCGAGGTCACTCCTCAGCAATAGATAGGGCAATGCTTATAGTCTCTCTGCGAGGTCGCAGCTATGATGAACCAGAACCAAACCAGAAGCAATGGGGTAACTCATTGCTCGCAGAACGAATAGCCGATGGTATCGAAAGGTTGTAGAATGGCGGCCACGCAGATCTGGTGTAGTTTTAGATCTTTGTGGCGATCAGTACATCCGCAGTCGATGATCACTTAAATCAATAAATACAAGTTCAGCGAAGCAGCTTTCGTTAACTATTGGTTTATCTTCAATTCAGGTTACGGAGATTCAACAAACATAACTCCAAGCGAAGGCGGCGTGGTTGAAGATTCACTTATCGTATACGACTGGTTGAATACAACTTTAGATAAAGGAGAAGAGAAGCCTCCTGTGTTCGTATGGGGTCATTCTTTAGGTATGAAGCTCCACCATTCATTCTATTTAGACAGTCGCGGATCCAGGATTGTCATTCAGGGGTTGTATGTGACTAGCAAATATTATACGGTAATATGAGAAAAGTAGTCTTTCGAAAAAAAAAATACGTATTTTAGAATAAACGGTAAGGTTTGTTTACAAAAATCCATCTTGATGTGGAGCAAACTTTGTTCACATTAAAATTTGTCACGGAAAAATTCTATTGATTTTTGGAGGGCAGGGGTTCCTCATTAGCGTCCCCCCTGAATCCGCCGATATAATAAGATATACTTCTGTGCTCTGTACGTGGAAGTTATTTGAGAAAAAACTATTATTGGGAGCCTTTATACGCAATAAAACCCGAAACAATGATTATTAGAATTTATTAATTATATCAATAGAATTACAGAAATGTCCACTTCATCAGACGAAACTAAACAAACAGACTTAACGCACGGTAGCCACCACAACAAAGTACCACGACCTCACAGAAGACAAAGTAAAAGAATTTATCATTCTGTGCGTTTTTTCGTATGACGAGTGAGGTGCTATGCCTCGTCCTACTCCTATTTAACCACTCCTCCTCTTTCATAATGGGTGGACAATGCGCCTGTAAAAACTACAACAGGTTCAGTTCAGGACAGGACAGTTTCCAGTTTCCACACGACGCTTTTCGTGCGCGCAGAAGACGCGCGTTGAACGCGATTAGGACTCCTGGCGGACGCAAGACGTCGCGTCGCGTTGTGAATTTGTATCGCCACAAACGCGCAGATAACGTGCAAAGGCACGCTCATCAAAAACGCGCCGCGTTTACATTGCGTATCTTTGCTATCACGAAGCCTGTCCAGAAACCATACCCTGAACTAAACCGGGCCAACAACCATGGGGGCGTAACGAACTAGATAAAAAACAAGGAAGGCTTTTAACACAGCCATGAACACCTCGAAAGATGAAGAAGAAGACTGGGACGCCTACAAAAAGGTAGTGAGGTTAGGGGAAGAAAAAAAAATCCATTTGTATAGGGTCCTTTATCGACATGGAAGGTGCCTATAAAACAAGCTTATTAAGTATTGACAGAGAAAGTAGCCCACAAATACTAACTACGGTACTCGAATCAGGTAGTCACTTGCTCGTTTGGCTCTTGTACTATAAAGGACGATGAAATAAACGAGTTATTTTCTGCGTGGTTGAATGCTGCATATGGTACCAACAGCAAGTAGCCATGCGTCACGTCCGTAAGCAACGGCGACAGATGCCAGACTGTCAATAGGTACGAGATACCGGATGCAGGTTGTATTTTATTTGTTGTCTGTAGCGCATGCCTGATGCCTGATATAATTTCTCCTAATATTCTCTTCACTCTAGGGACGGGAATTTCATCGCATCTTCTCGGCAACCTGAAGGAGCTGTCCTCTGAGATTCTAGAACGTTCTAGCCCCCTGCCGCAGCCGAAAGGACTGATTCTAGAATCACCGTTCAATAATATCGCTGATGAAGTGGCTCATCATCCTCTTGCAAAGGTAACGTCTTCTTTAGTAATTATCTGTAAAAATGTTGTTTATTTTTTGTTATATTTATCTACACATATAATAAAAATGTAACTGATCGCTGTCTGTAAATGAAAGATATTTGAGAAAAACTATTATTGGGGGCCTTCATAAACGCAATAAAACCCAAAACAATGATTATTAGAATATTTGTCTGTTTGTCTGTGCGTTTGTTACCGCTAATCTCAGAAACGGCTTAACCGATTTGGATGCGGTTTTCACTAATCTATTACGGTAAGCTTCACTTAACATTTAGTGTGTTTTATCTCAATCGGCTTAGAAATAAAAAAGTTATATCAATTTAACTAGGCTACGGCCATATTGTGTCGACCCCACATACGCGGGAAAAGGACAGGGAGATGACGATGAGGTTACGGTAGTATTGAGTAGGTAAAATCATTTCGTTTGAGTAAAATTGCAGGGCGGGTGAAACCGCGGGGCACAGTTAGTATATATGTAAACATATATTTAATGTTTTTGTAGCATTTTTTTATATTTCTATTTTTTTCCAGCTAGTGATCTGGCTGCCATACTTTGAGAATACATTCGTGAAGCCATTCCGAGCGTGCAGGTGCGAACACGCGTTCGTTTCCGACGTGCACCTCGCGCGCGTGCGCTCACTGCCCGTGCTCGTGCTGCACGCGAAAGATGACGTCATCGTGCCGTACGTCGTCGGTAGAAAGGTACAATCATCCAAAAAATACCAGAAAAAGGAGAAGCAATTTAAAGCTTCTCTTTCGGGGTTTGGTTTCCCCTTTAATTGTATCAAAGACAATAAATTTTACAAAAAAAAAGTTTAATTGAGAATAACGCCATCTAGTAGAAATTAAAAAAAACGGCCAAGATCGAGCCGGTTCGCGAACATGGAAGATATTTGAGAAAAAAACTTTTAAACAAAAACAAAACCGACTCCAAAAAAACTATATTCAAAAACAACAAATGCACTTTAAAGTATAAAATACCTTTACGCCATTAAACATAAGAATCAATTCTTAATCATATTTATTTTTGGAGTCGGTGTCAGCTAAGGAAATACCAATATACGAGGATGCCTTAAGAAAACACTTTACAAATTAACTTTATACTATACTAGTGACCCGCCCCGGCTTCGCCTGGGTACCATCAAATATGTTGATCCGATCGCTACCAGCTGACACCGACTCTAAAAATAAATATGATTAAGAATCAATTCTTATGTTTAATTGCGTAAAATTATTCCGAAAGAGGCTTCTCTTCTCTTCCCCTTCCCACCCTTTCCTCATAAGGATAGGATGGGAACGGGAAGAGGATCGGACGGGGAGGGGGTTAACGGGAAAAAGGAAATATCCTTATTCCTGTCTATGCCCTCCTCTGTCCATTAAAGGTAGGCAACGCATCTGCAACACATTTGCCTGTTGCGGATGTTTATGGGTAGCATTCACTTGACGTCAGGTGATCCGCTTGCTCGGTTGCCGCCTTTTTCCAAAAAAAAATGCTTTAAGGTTGCGCTTGTTTTTCATTAATCAATTTCCGTTATTATCTATTATCTAGTTGCGACGCATTCGATGTAATAAAATGTGTTTTACGTACTTAATTATGTATTTATAAAACGAACTTTAGGTATAAAATGAATAAAAATTTTGAATATTCGTCTCAAAATAAAATATATGAAGAAAAAAACTAGCCGCGGCTCGCGAAACATTTCTTCATACTAACGGCCGTGTCGTGCAAAAGGTTGTTTTTATTTTAAAGAAAATAGTTCAAGGATAACGTGATAAGATAATCTCACGATTTCAACAAGTCAAAGTAAGAAAAATCGAATCAAAAATAGAGATATATAGAAACTTTTAACTTTTAAAGTTGAAATGCCATATAACCTTTGTCTTTTCTTTTTACTATCTATCACATATCATCTTGAAAATCGAATAGGTCCCCATGACGCTCGAGGATGTACAAGTTTAGCATCGTCGGCTCCCGTTCTATATGCTTGTATTTTAAGTAACCTTTTCAATATGATTTCGTTTCAGTTATACAAGTCTATACTGGAATCGCGTTCGGAAGGCGACGCGTCGGTGATCTTGCACACGTTTGATAGCAAACTGAACCTGGGTCACAAGTGGATCTGCACCGCGCCCGACTTGCCCGAAGTTCTGCGGTAAGAAATTATAAAATATGTTATTTTGTTCTCGTATTTAATCTTTAATCAAAAAGCATTTGAGATTTATATAAACAAGCTGTGAGCCAAGCTTCGCTCTGCGTTGTCTTTTGTAAGATCGTATTTTAAATACAGAGCCATCTATCCGAAATGTGAGATATCAATCAGTAGTTAGACCTTGACAACGCTCCAATAATGAATAATGCAAGAATCTATTAAAAGATGGTGCCATAGTTTTACATTAATTACTTAAATATTTTTATGACGTTTTCTCTCGCGACCCAGAAAGGTAAGGTAAGGGTAGGCAGAGATTGGGGATTCCTATTGGCACACCTCTCTCGCTTCTAATTCATCCATTCATCTACGCATACATGCCCTCATATATCCGATCAGTAGATCAGCTTCATTAACCTGTTATTGAAAATCTTAAAGGTTCGGAAGATCGACATGCTCGACGTGAATTTGATTTAAGGGCTTATTTTTGTTGATTATTTATTTATATTCGAACGAATGTCGCGCCTTCCCATCTGCTGTGAGTTTTCACTTCTGTCGGCAGTGCTGGCTTGACTGCATGTATTTTTTTAATAGAAGAAGGTGACGGACAAGCGAGCGGTTCACCTGATATTAAACACGCGGGGAAAGGAAGGAAGGGGAAGACCTACTCAGCGGATAATTTTCGGTAATCGAAAAAATAATTCGTACAGTCCGGACTGGGAATCGAACCAGGGAAATAGTACCCAGATCTGTTGGTTACGAAACGCAGAATTAGTTGAAAAATGTCATACAAAGCCCACGCTTTTAGAATAGTGATACTAATTTTCTTATATGCTAACAATTATTTTTAACTTTTAGTTTGATTATCACTAAAAACGTGTTCATTTAGTTTTTAATTTTTTCTCTATATTCTGATATGTTGGTTATAATTTTATTTAAACTATTTCTGTTTCCAGGAATTTCGTGAAGACTCACCGATAGTCGCGGATGGGGTGGCATCGTTTGCGCTCACAGTAAAATAGCTTTTTACATGACTCGCCGCTACAGGGAAACTTTGCTTTTTATGACACGCTATTTATTTATTTATTGTACTTTTTTAAGTTTAATAAAACGTTTTATAAAATTATTATTTTCTTTTAATACTAGCGACTCGCTCGGGTAGATACATAAAGAGAAAACTATATATAGCTTACCCCATTCACAAATAACGTGGCTTTCTATTGGTACGGGTTCAGTACATCTAGTGATTATCCCCAACAAACTAAAAAACATGACAACAAAATGCAAGTCAGCATTTCATTTGATAGAATGACAAACAAATCAGTGTACAATATTTTGCTACAAATAAGTTTAACTCTGATAGAGCTCAGTAGGTGATGCGGTCGTGGCAACCGTCCATGTTTTTACATTATAATAAAAATAATAAAATGGTTATTGTAAGAAAACCATAGAAGATAGATATATGTCATCATGGACTTTAATTTAGCTTATATAGAGAGCTACAATTATTTCATACATCATTTTAATGTAAGTCCTATAGTTCAGCCTACGTTAACCAAGACAATAAAATTGTCCTATTTTGATATGCATTATTAAGAATAACTCAAAACGTACTTTTCAGTTTTTGATAAAAAAAGGCGACCACATGACAAGTACTACCTGCCAAAATTGGTAAATCAGGAGCGGAGTTACGAATTAACAACTATAAAAAAGACAGACTGGCGCCGTAACGCGTTACGTAACGAAACAGGGTTACCCTCCCATAAGAAGCTATCGCTTCAAAAGCCAGAATGTCATATTTGTTTATATCTAATCAAAAGACTAACAAATAAGTTTCAAGCTTCTAGCTCCAAAAATGACGAAATTGCCATACAAACTGTCATCCTCTGTTTCAACCCATTGTTGTAACCTATGCCCTTTCTCAGGCTCTAATCTCCGTACCAAATTTAATTTAAATCGGTTTAGTAGTTTAGACTTGAAAGCGTAACAAACAAACAGAATTACTTTCTCATTTATAATATTAAGTCGGAATTTATGCAAAAATAAAAACTGCTCTCTCCTAAATTCACATTCATCAAACGTGCGAACTTAAAATAATCGTTAATTTTTTGAAATCGTCTAATCTGTGCAATTTTTCTCTCCGTAAGAACCTTCTACAAAATTAAAACAAAGAATAAAATAGAAAACATAAGTGAAAATTCTAACGTTATGGCGTGTCCAGGGGAAATAGAAGGCATTCTAGAAATTCTTTGGATATATAAAAAAATATACTACAACTTTTTGGCACTGGCCATAGATTTATAATAACCTATTTATTTTTCTAAAAGTCTATGATTTTTATAGATGATATGTATGCTGTCGTTTTGACAAATAAAACATGACCGTTAACAATGTTTCATAATTAATTATTTATAAAAATGTTTTATATATAAAATAAAATGAAAAAAATCGATATACAAGAAAATAAAAAAAAACTCGTAAACATAAATTATGGTGTTAGGGTGAGTGCTTCCTAATATTTATTTATGAAATGAAAAAGAAACGAGAAGCAGAACATTCGATTTAAAGTGTTCCGTCGTTATCATGCCATAAAATCTGCTAGGAAATAAAATGAGGAGATGGGAACAGGCTTAACAGTGGTAGAGCCCGTAACAACATCTGTTGCACCAATGGGTTGACTCGTATGGTGAAATACCACGACCTAACAGAAGATAGGCGCGAAGTGGAAGTATGTTTCTGAGTTTCGTCTGACTAATGAGTTTCCGGAGGCCACTGAGGTAGGCAACGCATCTGCGACTCGTTCCCTTATTGCCGACATTAGTAGCATTCACTAAACATCAGGTGACCCGTTTGCTCGTTTGCCACCTTCTTAAGCCCTGAAGAATAAGCTCTTCCCAACATCATCATATTTCTTCTGTGATGTTACCTTGTAATGCATTAAACTATTACAAAATGTTGTATACATACAAAATCTTCTTAGTTTTTAAAGCACACATAACGACAGTCCGAGATCCGCCAACCATTCTTTAGGAAAGCAAAAACTATATAAAGAAAAGTAAAGGAGGTAGGGGATGGGATGCCACCTAACTGGGATGTTATTCTGGTGGCACATCTGTCCGACAGCTGTTGCAAGCTCTATGACTGTTAATTTTAGTGGCATACTGATGGCCGGAGCGTCGCTCACCGCCAGTGTCCTTCTCATCCAAGTGGCGGTGCTCCCGCTCGTGTTCAGGTACAGCAAATGCGTGCAGAGGAAAATGGTCTTTACTAACTGCAGTGAGTATTCATTCCAATTATGTGTATTGAAAAACTGGTGCTGACGTCGTCGGTCGAACGTCAACCCCCGACTATCGCTGTGTCACAAGACGAAAGTCTTCGACCAGTGTTGCTTACCATTAGATGGCTCAAGGTCACTCAAAGGGCAATAGAAGGATCAATGATCCCGCTGCGAGATCGCAACAGAAATCTTGTGATCAGAACCAAGGTGACCGACATTGTTCGAAGAACAGTTAAACTTGTGTGACAAGTAACAAGTGGCACGGCATGGCTGATGAGGACTTAGCGTCCCTAGGGCTCTAACCGGCCCGGGTTTTTGTATCGTTGTAACTCAAAAGTTAAACCTGGAACTATCATTTAATTTAACTATTTTTTCCAGCAAAAAGGTTCGCATTTGGAGGCAGATATTGCTATAAAATTTGAACAGGCGTTTCTAGTTTTAATTTTTGTGACGCCCTCTGTATTTGTCGCTTAATTTCAGTAAACTATCCAAGAAATCTGGACTACAACAACCCATCGAGCTGTAACATTATCGGTGCGAGGAATTTTACGGTGGAGTTTCAATCGAAAATTGACAATTGCAAAATATGTCTAGGTAAATTTTACGTTTCAGTATGAAGTCCCAAAGTTTATTTGATTCAGTCTTCCAAATTCCTATTGATTGCACACGGGCACTACATGGGCTAGAGACGCCTCTGACGGGAACCCTATTACTAAGCCTCCGCTGCCCTGTTTTTTCTGTTGCCGCTATAACAACAAATACTAAAAAACAGAATAAAATAAATATTTATTAAATCATACAAGAAATGTGGCGTGTATATTTCAATTTTATTAAACGACATCTAGTAACAGACATACTGAATCTTTTCCAAATTTGGATTAATTTCTTGACGGTTTCCTAGAACTTATCACTTACATCTACTAGATGGCACTGTTGAATTAGCAAAAAACATGAGAAAAACACAAACTTTCTATTCGTCGACTCCTTTTAGAGGATTTAAAAAGACATCATTCCAAGTTTTGTATTTTTTTTCTATTGTTTCTTCAATGGCTCATCAACTTAATAAAATTTAACTCGTAAAATCAACCACCACCACCTGCACCAATAATATTTATTTTATTGATATTACCTTAAAATTAAACCTTTTTTCATTTTTTACCAAAACATTTGTTTTTATTTGCATATAATCCGAAGTATAGTTTTGTATTATATTGTTGTAAATAGCGACATCTGTCAGCTAATTTTATAATTAAATGAATTGCACGTTTTAGTTAATAAATCCTTAATTAGTGTGATCAAGAGATGGCGCTATTTTCAAAAGTATTTTAATCCACTTTCGTACGTTACAAGGTATTGATTAATAATTTTTCATTTTAAAATTGCAATAATCAACTTTAATTGTTAAATTATTACAAATAATGGTACGGAACCCTTCTTACGCGAGTCCCGGCTCGCACTTGGCCACTTTTTTTTTGTTTATCTCCTTTGTCTAAAACAACGCGACCCAGTAGCTTGTTGCATATGCTTATGAGTAGCGGTCAGTTAATTTCGCCACCTTCTATAAAAAAGAGCGTTTCCTTCCTTAAAGGCAACGCATTTGTAGTTCCTCTAGTGGTGTGGATGTGCATCGGTGATCATTTAAAATCGGGCGACCCGCTGCTCGTGGCCTATAATCCCAAAAGTACATGTGTAATCTTTTCAAGGTGTATGGCACATTGTACCGTGCTCTCTCTTCAAGGAGGTATTCGTAGTCCGCAAACACCTGGACTCGAACGCGAGGCTCCTGAATGAGCTCCGCCAGACCAAGAACACCGTCGTACTCTACTGCCACGGTATTAATTACATTTTGTTTATTAATACGTCATTAAAATAAATACAGGGTTATACACACGAGCGGAAATCACCAGAGTTCCCTAAAGTTTTGTTTCACATTGAATTCGATGGTTAATTTTAGTCTGAAGAATTAAACTGCAGCGTTTATGATTTGTAATAATTTGATGTGCGGTTCCGCAAAATAAACGGTATTTTGTGAATGTTTCCTTTCCATCAATATAATGTAAACTTCCCAGCCGACGTGTTTTGATTTTGACCTCAACATAGATTGCTTACTTTCTATGAATTAATAAACAAGCTCGCATGTAGAAACATCCATGGATAACATCAATGTTTTCAGGTAACTGCAACCATCGAGCCTCTCCGCACAGGTTGAACTTGTACAAAGTATTCCAGGAGCTGAACTACCACGTGGTGACCTTCGACTACAGAGGTGAGTTCAGTAACCAATGAGAGATTGAAATAAGTTCTTCGAACCTGAATAACACGAAGTAATTTCAATTAATTTATGAAATAAAGTCATAAATGTGATTACACCATGGGCTTGAGAAATGGGAATTGCTACCCGTACGTATAGCATGAGACCTACATCTGATGACGTCACAGCGACCGTGCTTGTAGTGTTTGAGTGTGACAAGAGTTTTACTTAGATAAAAAGGTTAGTTTTGCCCAGGGGCGGACCAACGTCAGCGCTTTTTGGACTGCAGCCCGCAGCCCGTGGATATAAAAAGGCCCTCAGGGGATTGGCAAAAAAATAGAGTGATACGTTTGTGATGTTTTTTTTTAAATGGTAGCTGATAATTTAGGTACTGGTACTGTGGACTTCCAAGTACTATTAGCCCAGGGCCACAAACTCACGGTCCGCCCTTGGATTTGTCATAAGCACATAAAATTGAAGTATTCATGGTTTACGATCATTTTTTAAGAACAGCGCCATCTAGTAATTACTATTTAATCAGGTTACGGTGATTCAACTTACGTGCAGCCGACAGAGCGCGGCGTGGTGGAGGACACGCTGCACGTGTATTCTTGGATATTGAGATCGATTAATCGGACTCACAGACCAATGGTCGTCATTTGGGGACATTCTTTGGGTATGTCTAACTTGCAAGTAGAGTCGGGATAAAAAAGATTCGTCGCTTTAAAGTCGACATTTGCTTGCACCAGGGACACAGACACACGCTGACAATTAAATAAAACGTAATTTGATTCGAATTTCGTATTGACTAGTAGTGTTTAGTAGTAGCAGTAGTAGTAGAGTTCACAGTTTCCAAGCAAGTTTATTTCTTACACTTTAACTCCTTTACGATTCAAGCGGTCATCGTGAAATTTAGCAAACAAGTCAAGGCTACAAAAATAACGTAGGCTACCTTTTACCCCGAAAATAAATTGTTGCCGAGGGAAGTGAAAATATATGAAATCATAGAACCTTCATGTACGTTACGTTACGTTACGTTGACTATAATTCAAAGTTATTATATTATACGCAGAATCAAATTAGAAAAATTTACAGCGTGGAAAATGCGAAAAGAATGCGCGCGAAGCCGCGTGCAACAGCTAGTCACTAGTATAAATTCGATTTAGGTACCGCTGTGGCCGCCCATCTTGTGGCCCACTTGTCCCAGCTCTGCGGCAACATGGGGCACGGCACCATGCCCCAACCCAGCGCGCTGGTCCTGGAGGCTCCCTTCAACAATCTGATAGAGGAAATAGAGAGCCATCCCTTCTCAAAGGTCAGTAATTGCCAACCATAGAGGGTCAGACAAGGCTCCGTATTTTATTCATTAATCATCAGGGAGTGGAATATCACTGTTTGTCCCTTCCCATCCTCATCCCGTGGACAGGTCGTCGATCTATCTTGCGGCAGGTCTATCTACGCTTTTATTAAAGAAGACTTAGAAATAGTACTACTGGTATATAAATTAACTACCAGTAGCAAAAAACATCGGCAAATAGATAAGTCTCAGGCGTAGGTACTGAAAGCCTTTATAACAACACGATTATATAAATACAAAGCAAATTAGGTTGAACCCTTGCGAAACGCGCCGCGGGTGATCTTAGGGGTTAGATTATGTGGACGTCAAATTGGACTCACGGTAACTCACATTCCGTACGGTGCAACTCCAAAGAAATGTAATTATATATATGAAAATGTCGTGTCATGATGTTTGTCCGGGATAAACTCTGAACTACTAAACCGATCATGATGAAACTTGGTCACTATGTTTACTTTGGTCCAACTTGAAAGATTTTCATCTCGATTCAATTAACAGACGGCGGTGTAAGTGACGTCATCCGGGCTGTCGTCACACGCGGCGCGTGTTTTACCGGCTACCCTTGCGCGCTGGTTCATTTATAAAAAAATATCTAATTACTTTTGCTTTAAAATCAATCAGACTTTTGCAGATTAGAAAATAATTATAATTTCAATTACTTGCTTCCGTTATAATTTGGATTGTAATGGTGCAGTTTGGTGACGAGTCAATTAACTTATGCCACTGTATATCCCACTTACAAGGTGAAATTCATCATATTTAATATAATAAGTGCGAAAGTTTGTATGTATGGATGTCTGTTATTCTTTCACGCACAAACTACTGAATGTAATTTGATCATAAATAATATAGCTTACATCAGAATAACACATAAGGTATAATTTATGAAGATATTGTGTGAATTAACCAAAATATAACGATAAGCGTCAAGTAGGGAGGAAATAATTCCGCCGTATGCGAGCTATTCTGGTGTACGCTGCAAAAACCGTTAGAATTACAAGTATATAATGTATAATGGAAATGTTTACCTTAAATAGTCCTACAAAAAAGCCCGCGACAGCATATGTCTATCTTCCATGTGTAAGCCATTATCACAAAAAATAGTGAACCATCTATTAATTATAGGGCGGAGCGAAGTTTGTCGGCCGAGCTAGTCATTTAAAAAATGATTTACCTTTTTGCAGCTGGTGTCCTGGTTGCCATACTACAAGGCAACCTTCCTCAAGCCATTTGCCG
>JWHW01030740.1:11741-23967 GCA_000931545.1 Papilio glaucus | reverse complement strand
TGTTATCCGCTCTTCATGTTACACAGTTTGCGTTCTTCTTTCTTGCAAACTCAGTTTTACATTTATTTTCGGCAGATAAATAAACAAAGATTAGAGACGCGGATATGCGACTCAGCCTTTTTTCTCTCTCGATAATCTTTGTCAATCAATCAATTAGTCTCCTCACTCTGCATTACTCTTAGTCGAAGTTGATTAATGTTACAACTAACGAAACCAAATGGCAGTTGCCCACTCACATGGTGCTTTCTGAAGAAGTCCATCACGGATTGAAATTTTTCTTTAACAACTCTGGCAATGAGCAATATGTAAGAATAAGTCTTGGCGACTGTATTATCGTTCATCATATTACGACGGCGTTTCACGCTGTTTTATCATTTAAAGCGATGGCTAAAGTTGTCAATCTTCCACGTTGTTTTCATCGGTGTCAACAATAGTCGCACCACAATGATAAATGTTTTGTTGAGATTGGAATTTCTTTTGATGAACGTATAATCATGAAATAAACGTAAGTACTTCTAGAAAATATGAGTTGTTCTAGTGGTGCGACCGATTGCGGAAATTACTAGTACTAGTATTTCCAACAGCACAACACAATTTAAGGGATTGATTCCTGAATTTCAACGACTTACGATAAGGACAAACAATTGTGATTCTCTAAACCTTATTTTTCCGCACCATAATCGATTTCAAAATGAATTTTTGAAGTTTGCGAAACGTAATTTAATTTGCCAAAGTCGGGTCCTTCTATACGGGGTTGCAGACTGTCTGACCCCCATTATTTACAAATTGAGTGGCCTGTAAAGTACCCATATTTATGAACGAAGGTGGGTAATACAAATTCGATTTGATTTGCTCACATTTTGCGAAGAGTTGGTGTATAACAGAATTACTTGAAATACGAAAATTGTACTAAGAGTTATTAATGTGGCCGAGACATTAGTTGGTGGAGCCTGTGCATTTGCCTCTTACGATGATGATTGATGATTTTCGCTGGAGCTGTGTACCCCCATATATTTTTTTGTATCGGGTATTTGAGAATTAGGAATGTAAACCCTTTTAGTAAATTTTATTGAAATATTTTGGGACTCTAATTGATCTAGAAATTTAACGTATTATTGTGGCAAATTTATATAGACTTTAAGCGCTTTAATAATTAGCTTTCTAAAGCTTTCATTGGTTTGGCGAATCTTTATTCCTATATAATTCCTAAAAGAACTTGTAGAAGAACTTCTCACAAAGTAGAAAATAGTCCTCCAACTATACGATTACATACAAATTTATCATTGGCTTAATAAAAATAAATACAAAACGATCTTGGTGGTGTTTTTGACATTAACGTAGTCTAAGTCGATTTCATTAATATATTTCTAATTTTCTATGTACAATTATTTTAACACACTAATTTTACAATTATTTTGTCATATTTAATTATTACTATCTTTTCCTTTTTCCCTTTCCGTTTTCACTTGTGCCTGTAATTCTTTTCTTTTTTTTATATTTGTTGGGGGTAGTCTTCCTGAATGTAATACGGTCTTGCATTTCTTTTTGGATTTCTCTAAGAGTACACAATATCACTTCTATTGTTTGTTTATTTTGTTTAAGTAGCTATTATTCTTAAAATACTAGTCTATTCTTGATCGGCGGTAGGTACATATGCGGCGCGAGCGGACGGTCCAGCGGTGCGAGCGGTCATGAGGTCGACACAAATATTTAAAAAAATGTTTTCGCTTATATTGTGACTTGTGAATCATCGAACATCGGCAAACCCGACACCACCTTCATATCGGAAGAAGAGAAAATTTCCAGATATAAAGATTATCGTGTCCTGCGAGACGGGCATTTTGGATTTGGATTTAGAATAATCCTCTGATATTCCAACATAACTTGATCAATTCTTCTCTTAATTCTGCGATCCTCTTATTCGTCCACAGCGTATGTGTGTTCAGAGTTGCCAGGGCCAGTTGCTGTTGAGTGTGGTAGGTGAATCTCCTCCAGGAGATTCACCTACCACACTCAACAACAACAACAACAGATTTTAGTCACCCCTACCCCGCCGTAGCCGTGTCTGCTACGCAAGAACAGCGGGGACGCCGGGTACCGGGGGCAGCTATCTTCGCGCGTCTCTCGAAGGGACAGCCGCTGTGGTTGTACAGGCTATTGAGTTTTCTGCGAGTAATTACTCAGTCACTTGGGATTTATTATGTGACCGGTTTGATAACAAAAGGCTTTTGATTCAAAATCACGTTACGGCGTTATTTAATACCGAGGTAGTTACGAAAGAGTCGTCTTTTATATTGAAGCGCGTTATCGACACACTAAATAAGAATCTTCGGGCACTCGAATCATTAGGGGAACCCGTAAATTATTGGGATACCTTATATTAATATATATAATTAGCCATAAATTAAATTCAAGGTCATATCGTGAGTGGTAGGAGTACAAAGGTCCCTTAGACAAATAAATAAATAAATAAATATGCGCTCACGCCCGTAACCCAGAGGGGCAGGCAAATCGCGGATTTCCATTTGGCGCGATCATGGCACACCTCTCTCGCTTCTTCTACATTCATACATCTACGCATACATGCTGGGTTTGGCAGGAAAAGCATGCTAGTAGAGTTAATGCCGTTGAGATGCGATCCTTAAGAAGTATGTAAGGCGTGACATTGAATGATAAGATTAAAAATACTATAAAAGGGAAAAGCGTGGCTTAAAAGTGGATGTTGTAATTAAATTGAGAAAGGTATGCTTCGGTGGTTTGGGCATGTTGAAAGGATGAATGAAGAGAGAATAACGAAACAAATTTATGTAGCAAAAGTGAGTGGCAGTGTTGGTAGGGGACGCCCTAGGAGAACTTATATCGATCAGATTAGTGGCTTACTAAAAAAGGCCGATATAAGGAGCACCCGTAACCGACGAGCTTAGATAACAATGAAGCTATTTCTTTAAAATTATATTTTACATTTTTACCAACTCGATCAGATCTTCTAGAAACAAGCGCCTCGAGGAGGTCGGCCATCAGTCATCAAATTTCTCTGAAGACGAGAAAATGTGCGAAGAACATTTTATTAAAACTACATCTCGTCAGCCAGACGGTCGGTTTTGTTATAAAAGGTTTGTAAGAAACGGGATTCTTACCACGATTAGCCTTTTTGAGCTCCCGATCGATCTACCTTTTTTCTAATTCTGCGACCACTTAGAAAAAAGGTAGATCGATACGGCTACCAATAACATTTTTTCGAACTACCGCTTAACTCCAGTCAGCCCGTGACCATGGCGCATGCAACTGTGCCGAAATATCGGGAGCTCAAAAAGGCTAATCGTGGTAAGAATCCCGTTTCTTACAAACCTTTTATATGTAAAAACCACGAAAGTTTAAAGTTATAGGTTGGTTTTGTGTTAGGTTACCATTTACACAGTCACCTGATGAATTAGGCGGCTTTCTTGAGCACGCCAAATATTGTCTTATATCTCTCGAGTGGAGATTCAAGGGTCAGCCCGAATTTAAAAATAATTATACTCGCTGTATGTCAGAGTACCATCAGTTAGGTCATATGTCTGAGTGTTCATTTGATTCCCAGAGACGAGCATACTATATACCACACCATGGAGTCCTACGTCAGAGCAGCTCAACAACTAAACTCCGAGTTGTTTTTAATGCCAACAGCCGCACTGCTTCAGGTATTTCATTTAATGACCTGCAATTAGTCGGCCTAGCATGCAGGATGATCTCTTATCAATTCTTATTAGATTCAGACTTTATAAATACGTAATATATGCGGATGTCGATAAGTTGTATAGACAGATCGTTGTACATCTCGATGACAGACATCTGCAAAGAATTGTTTGGAGAGAAGACCCATCCGAGCCCATGAAGACGCATGAGTTAAACACGGTCACGTATGGCACAGCCGGCGTCCTCTATCTCGCGACCAGATGTTTAAAACAAATCGGGATTGAGTGCAAGGAAGACGAAATTTCCGAAATCATCATACACGATTTTTACGTTGATGACTGGCAGCGATTCTATTCAGGAGGTGCTAGACATACGTGACAAAGTGTTGCATATCTTTTCTGACCCATCGCAAGTGGAATACGGTGCGTATATGTTTCTAGCACAAATAATAACATTGTTTCGGTGCGATTACTTTCAGCGAAGTCGCGTGGCGCCTATAAAGCCCACCACTATACCGAGATTCGAGCTCTGCGCTGCACTCGTCGGAGTCCGCTTGTACGAAAAGGTGCTAAGTTCTCTGCGAGTTCAAGATCAGTCTTTTTTTGCAACAACAGATTCCACTATTGTTTTGGGCTGGCTAAAAATGTTACCGAGCAAACTACAGCCATTTGTGCGTAATCGAGTAGCCGAAATATTAGATAAAACCGGTTCATACATCTGGTAGCATGTCCCCACTGATCTGAAACCGGCGGACTACGTCTCACGCGGTAATCCTATCTTAAACGAAAGATTGCCTGAGGTACGTTCTGAAATTTTATTATTAAATTATAGTACTAAAGAAGCCTTAATTAATTTTGAACGTTTCTCTAATTTTAAAAGGTTTTGTTTTAAGGTTCATAAACATTTGTAAAAGACAAATACATCAACACAATTTTTGAGCAACAACGAACTTCAAAATTCGTTAAACGTTTTAATAAGTCACAAATAATAAGTCGAGTCGTTTGATGTTGAAAAGTATTGTTACAAAATAAATGCTTACCAGCAAAGAGTAAACATTTAAAATTTAATCCATTTTTAGGTAATGATAAATTAATGCGGGTCGGCGGCCGCTTATAGAATTCATTGATTTAATATAAGAAGAAACCAGTTTTAATACAGTCCCCTCATCGATTTACAAAGCTACTCTTTTCTTATTCTTATTTCTTACCCCCTCATGCGCCCCATTTCGGCTGTCTGTGGGAGGCAAGCGTTAAATCTGTTAAATTCCACCTCAAGAGAATTTTGGTTAGTTGTAACCTCACGTATTTAAACACTGTCCTGGTTCGAATTGAGGCAATTCTCAACTCTCGTCCATTAACACCGCTCTCAGCAGATCCTAGCGACCTGTTACACTTCCTCATCGGTCGCCCGCTCACCGCATTGCCGTCCGAATGCCATGAGCACCACTCCAAAAACAGATTGACTCGGTATCAACATCTGGAGCAGCTTCGCCAGCACTTCTGGCGCAGATGGAGTAAGGATATATATCAGCAAAGGACAAAATGGCGTTTTGGTGTCAATCCATTGAAAGAAGGTGCTCTTGTTATCCTGAAGGAGGACAATCTACCACCGCTTAAGTGGCGACTGGGTCGGATAACCGCAGTTCACCCTAAAGAGGACGGCGTCACCCGCGTTGCCGACGTGCGGACTACTACAGGAGTCGTGCGTCGTGCCTTCAGCAAGATCTGCCCGCTGCCTCAAGACGAAGACTGATTCGTGTCAAGGCCCGGGGGCATGTTCGCGCAAATACGCCTGTCAGATAAGAGTAGCAATGTTCAATAACTCAATTAATACAGTGATGTAAATTTGCAACCACCGACATAACCCTTTCATATTGGCCTTATGATTTTTGTTCAGTCGATTCAGTAACTTGCTCAATTATACGCCTTAATATCTGAAAGTTTATTTTATTCCGTCTCCACTCCGTATAAACCTACACATGTTTTGTTTTCACTACGTTATATTCGAGTTATTCTACCTTATTTTTTGTTATACAGTTTATTATTTACGTATGTTTTGCAATGTTACCTACAGTGAGATTATTTTTTCGTCGGTGCGATGGATACCGATGCAATTGCAACCATTATAACTAAAGCCTATAAGGCGCTAGGATTTGTAATGCGTTCATCACAAAGTTTCAAGGAGGCCAAGACTTACAAAATATTATACTGCACATACGTACGCAGCATTCTCGAATATGCTAGTCAAGTGTGGAATCCTTGCTACAACATCTATATCTCACGGATAGAAAATATACAAAAAAAGTTTATTAAATATTTATTTTATCGTCTACATTACAATTCATATGATTATTTGGAATATTGCGCTAAATTTTTCACATTCTTCCTCTCGCTATTCGTCGTGAAGTAGCAGACGTAACTTACATATTAAATATCATCAACGGTAGTATTGACTGTCCCTCTCTTCTTTCAAAAATATCATTTAATGTACCAATCAGGACGGCACGCCATCACATTCCTATCCATCTCTCCCTGGCTTCTTCTACCTATCGGCAGAATTCATTCATGTGGCGCTGGCGCCCTTCTTAATAAGCACTCAAAATGTTCAGATTCAGACATTTTTACCTCAATAATTAAATCTGTAAGACGGGTATTTTGTCAAAAAAAATTAACAGAATTTGTTAATAGTAAAATTTCTTTTGTAAATCTTTTGTTACTATATTTTTGTTATTGCTCACACAACAATGTCTTAGTAAGATTCAACTAATCGTGAAGACCTGTTATTGGCTATCTATTTCTTATTTGTTATTTTATACCTATTATGTAAAATTAGCTGTTTGTCTTCCCAATAATAAATAAATAAAAGAATCATGATATAAAAAGCGTAGAAAACCATACGAGAACACACTAAAAAATCTAGCGGACGTAGACTCACACCCAGCGTCCTATATCTATGGGTAGGAACGTCTCGAGCGAAGAAACCAACATATGGAAAACAGTCCATAGTAAGGCTATATGAGGTTGAAGGCATGTTATACGAAATGAATAATGCTTTAATGGACAGTTATAATTGACTGAAACTTATATGAATTGATGTTCTAACTGTATACTAAATAGGGTATACGGGGTTAAATTACGAAAATTTTGCATGGCAATTTTATATGCTAAACTGTGTTGTGTCGTGTTCTATCGTCATAATTAAATATATATTTGAGTCCTAATGTGGAATATGGAGCATGACAAAATAAAATCACTAAATATGCATAGTGGAAGGTCTCGTATTATAAAATATTAATATTTAACGCCAACTCCTTTTACAAGCCAGCGGTGGTTGATGATTTTATTACTTAATTACACTTTGATTTGGGAAGAGTGTGTTTTAGCACTTCGTTGTTAATAATATACTCAGAACCATGTCTTAGGGCTTCAGCTCTTTGATAATGGGAATTCGGCGTCTTAGAGGGTTGCTTCTATGATGCAAGACAGGATCTTCTTAATGCTTACTGTAGGACAATACAGCGTCGTGTGATGGTTATACGGGTTGTCTGCGGCACTCCGCGCCTAAGCGCCTATGCTTATTGCTGTGTCAATACTGTACGGCGTAGTGGTTTAATGAGTTGTCTGCGGCTCTCTGCGCAAGACCATGATGCTTATTGTCTGTAAATGGCACATCTTCTGGTGGACCATTGCCCTGGGTCGATGATGGTTTTCTTGTGGCGGTTACTTGAGTCGTCCATAACTGTATAGACTCTTAGTTCACCAGACTATGGTTTAGCTTGATGGAGGGTTTTGCTCAGATATTATCGTTTGTCGTGCCCGCCTTGGGTGTGTATGGCAGTGATCTTAGGATTGCTGGGTGTACGTTAGCTCAATGATTGTGCCTTGTACTTTAGTATGACGCTTGTCTACTTTAGCTTTGCCCAAGTTGGGTTCCGCTATTTCGGGTTTGCAGACTGTCTGACCTCTCTTGATTTTAAACTTAATTGACGGCCTGTAAAGTATCCCACTTGAAATATTGATGGAGAATTGTTGGTGGGTGATGCAAATTTGATCGAATCCATCATTTTACTCAACGACAACAAAACTGAACAAGTTCCTGATTATTACAACAACTGATTTCTATTTTATAACTTTGGCTAAATCTGCATTTGGCTATAGTTGGTGGAGCATACGCATTTGCCTCATGTGTGATGGTAGCTGGCGGGAGCAAAGCTCTCAAGGATGCGGTAGCAATCGCACAGCGTGGGACCCCATCCCTTGAGGCGAGGAAGGGACTCACAATGCGCTTTGCACGCATACGCACGAAACCAGTGCTGACTATGTCTTGGTGGTGATACCTTATTATTAAAAAAAAAGTGTGGAAAAAGTTTCTTCGCTTTTTAAATGAAAACTCAAAAATTTTTGCAAAATTTATATACATTTAAGTATAGTATATATGTGCCAATCTGTTCCATTACTTTTTTCCATCTTGAAGGTAGTGACATATTCCCGTTGCTGTGGAATTTGAGACAAAATACACACTAGCAGTCCTCTCTCGATGTTTACCTGACACTATGTAAGAATTTTGAAGAGACTGAAACAGGTGGAAATCTGAAGTTGCAATGTCAGGGCAATATGGGGGAGGCATTAACAGTTTCCAGGCAAACTCTCTTAATTTTTGCTGAGTGGTTAAAGATGGGTAATTGTTGTCGTGATGAAAGACCACACTTTTGATCTACATTATTTATCGCCACTTACGCCGCTACCGGCCGCTCTCTTTCTTAAATTTTATCAGGTGTTGGCAGTAGAGATCCGCTCTGCCAGGCTCTGCCTGGCAGTAAAAGTTCATAATGAATAACGCCCTTACACTGCCACCATACACCACAACAGCACCTTATTGTGAGTTAACACGGTTTTACCACAACCTTTTTCGCCCGTTTTACAGTGGAAGAGCTTGCAAAAATAACATCTGTTGCAGAAATGGGCCGGCTTGACCGGTGAAATACCACGACCTCATAGAAAACAGACGTGATGTAGAAATATTCCTCGCTTCGCCTGTGACGTTCCGGAGACCTAATTCTACTCCTATTCCCATCCAATTCTAATAAGGGAGAATGGTAAGGGATTTGACGGGAGAAAGAAAAAATAGGAAAGGAAATATAATTTTTGTTTGTCCCCTCCGCTGTCCCTTAAAGGATTCATTTCTTCCGTATCATATCCATCAAAATTACATTTTAAATATTTACTTCATAAACATATCAATATAATTTATTAAACAATTTAATAGTAGCAACTTAATACAGAAGATTCTTTCATATTTAAAATGTCTGACCGCATTTGTTATTATTCCTAACAAAAATGTGTAATACGGCTCTTTGGGTCCGGAGGTCTAGTATATTTCCCAGTTATTTAAGTGGGACGCCTCCATCAATTTTTTAAACAATTCAGGTCGCAGAACTCCGTCTGATGGAAGTTCGTTAATTTTTTTCATAAATCGTTCATACTTCAATTTGAGTTCTTCCTTACAAAGTGAAAATAAACCCAAATCTTCATACAGGCTCTTTACTCGGTTAACATTTTCAGGGTTCCAGCTGCCGTAGCATGTCTTGAAAATTTCCTTTTGTTCGGGGGTCATCAGCTCCAGTGCCTTTACCGCGAACCAGGTGCACTTACCTTCTTGTATGTCACTACCAGTTTTTCCAGATTTAGACTCCTCTTTGAAATCCGTGAAATCATTCTGTAAATTGAATATAAATTTTAATACCCCATATACCCTACTAATATTTTAACATTAAACTTTGTAAGGATAATTATATTGATAAATATTTCTTACTATTTCACTCTTAACTACTAAACGAATTTTCATGGACTAATGCATTAATTCATTAGAATAAAACACACCTATTTCATCGCATCATGGCAGAGCCGTTGTTATTAAGGCCCATTTAAGTAATGTAATGAAAAAATACATGGGAAGCGACCGGACTCAAAACACGACGCCTTTTCGGAAAAACATACCTATTAGAAATATTTGCCTCACTTAAAGATCCAACGCAATATACACAGTATACTGCGTAACATTACATTCTATTGTCTATATCGGACAATAGAATGTAACATTACATTCTATTGTCTATTCTATACTTTACTACGTTACTATACTATCAGCATAAAGTGTTAAATTACACAAGGGTATACAAAAACTTAAATCCTTTTTTTATTAGTTTGTCTAAAACAGTCAGCTTGGCACCGACTTCAAACCTTTTAATAGGTAGCACATACAAATAATACTGTTATATGAATATTAAAGGTATTCGGTATAAGAGGTGTATTCAATTAAATCTTTATTGAGTTATTTTGTACTTTTTAGTTTTTGAAATCGATTTTTTTAATTCTCAAATATCTTTCATGTACAGACAGCGATCAGTTACATTTATATTATATGTATAGATCATTGTAAAACCATATATATCCATATTTACACTTACTTACCATTATCTGGTAAATTGTACCGACCTCGTGGACTATGTCTCTTACTCGCTCAAATATAATTTCATCATCTTTTTCGCATAGCGTCAAGGCTAACATTATTGGTAGCTCTAAGCAGAAGTATGTAGATTTGTATTTTAGTATTTTATTATGATTTTCTTGTGTATACAAAGAAAAATCTTTTGAATTAGCAGTGGCATTGTCCAGATATTGGCCAATACCTGTAAGTAAATACATCTGAAAATAAAAACGTTGTATACAGGTACTAGCTTTTACCAGCGGCATCGCTCGAATTTATTATTGCAACTGCAAACAACTGATCCTATAGTAAATTGAAAATTGGACTGACCACCTGTATTATTTTCACGGAAGATGTTGTTAAATGTCATTCAAATGGAACGCCAGATGACGTTTAATTTTATTCAAAATGTAAATATAAAAAAAAAACTTTCAAAAAATTGTGTATTCTCTAAGACACCGTCAAATCCCTGACAAACCGTACACCTTGTAAGGGACGAATGCTTGGATACCGTAACTGGTCATCGCCACCTTTTGATATTCTCGATAGGGTTTAAAGAAAACTTCACGATGTAGACTGATTGCATGAAAATAACCATTAAACATTCATGTGGCCGATAACCATATGACATCAATGTAATTATTAATAGTAAAAAACTAACGTAACCAACATACCTCGTTTAACCTATCTATAATTTTGGTGTAAACGGGATCTTTTAAATGCGCCTTCAGTATGTCGTTAATGAGACTTCGGATCATACAAGTGTCGTTCAGCATAAAATTTTTAACTTCTGGCAACAAGTGCCAACATGGCTGCCCGTGCCGCATTTTCGATCCATCCTCTAAGTCGTCAATGACGATAAAATTTGATTGTACCTGAAATAAATTATCTTTAACTAGCATTAAAAACTTCTCTTCGATGTTCATGATTAACTACGCTGTTTTTAATTTAAATTAAGAAATAATTTTACTAAGTCATTTAGTAACTTGATTAATTAACTGGTACGCATAGTATAGGTACAATCAATTCATCAGATCAGGAACTTTTTCGATATTCACGAAAAAAAAACAACATACATAAAATTATTCCCTTTTCAAAACAACCCTAGCATGAAAAAGAGTTTCATTTTTAAGATTATCGATGGCCATACTTATTAATATGAATTTACAAAATCTGTAGGTATGAGCCTTATGTCCGATATTTAAATACAAAGAGACAAATAAATTATGTCTATTATATACATAACTATAAATTTACCAATTCCACGGCGCATGAAACAACTTGTGCTCGATACAAAGATTGGTCATTAAGGTTTGCCGGTTTCTCCAGGACTTCGTATGCGATCATCGTCAGGTGGCCTTGAAGAGGTACTCTTACAAGGGTATCATACTCCAACATCTGAAAAAGTAATACAGTTTTTTTATTTGTGACTAATGTAAGAAGAAGATTTCTGGCCCTACTGGCTACTACATAACTTACTATCTAATCAACACGAAATAACATGATTAATTCTAATTCTGCATACAAATTCAAGAATTGGGGAACAGAAATGCAACCTAATTCTTAAGAGTCAAAATACGAGAAGACCTGAAAGCGTACGTGAACATAAACGCACGGCGCCATTGTTTTAAACTCAATAAAATGTCCATAGTGTAAGAACCTCTAGTCCGGAGTCAAACTTCAGTTGTGACGTCAAAAAATCGAGTTATTGAGTTTTTGAAGGATTCAAACTCGAATTTTAGAAAAGAGGTAAACAATTCGCTAATTCAAGTTACAGGGGTAATTTACACGGTTTTTGCGTAACTGTCTACCCCGTACGACCGCCTTGTGGAATGATGTGGCCCCAACGGTAAAAAGGTAATATGGAAGACATCTCAACAATTTTAACCGTATTCACGCAAAGTACTACTAGCAAACCAAGAAGTAGAACTTTCTGGTCACTGGCCACCACTGACTAGATCATACGGCTAAGAAGGAGTCTTATTTGCATCTCTTTATGCCAATAATTCACGCATAGACACGACTGGCAATGACCCAGTTGGTCGGACCAAGTGCAATCGAGACA
>JWHW01030733.1:87068-108600 GCA_000931545.1 Papilio glaucus | reverse complement strand
CTCAATGCTTACAACACGGTAATGTAACAATGGTCTCTTAATGGCTTCACAATTGTTGATCACTGTCGCCTTTTCTTAAAGAAACCTAAGTCGTATTGGTTTAGCAATAGATAGTAAGTTTATTTAAGTAAAATATCTACTTATCCTCCGGGTGTGCGCAGGATACCGGGCAATTTGTGCGAGACACGCGGCTCGGCGCGTACATTACACATTAGCTCCCGCCGTCCAGGAAACGCTGCGTTCATTCCCGCCCACGTGCCACATTGGATAACAAACACGCATAGTACGCCAGAGTTCACGGTTCAATCCTTCTATTTTTTTTATGGAACAAGCAAGCGTTTCACCTGTTAGTAAATGTTCGCTACCAATAGGCATCTGCAACAAGCTAATGAGTTGCAAATGTGTTCTCTACCTTTAATGGAGGAGGGATAAACAGAAAAATGAATAATTCCTTTTCCTCTCCTTCCCCTCCTTCGTCAAACCCTCTTCTTTATCTTTTACAAAATGATAAAAAGGTGATAATAACTAGAATTAGGCTTCCAGCATCTTACTCATTACACAAACCGCAGAAAACTTCTACTTCACGCCTGTCTTTTGTGATGTAGTATTTGGACACCGGTCGAGCCAGCCCTTTCGTACAATAAATCTTCTTGTTACTGGCTCTACCACTGTTAAAATAAATGAAGAAAAAAATATATTAATGAATCATTTAGTCCTGTAGCTTTAGCCATTTAAATAAACAGAAATCGCTTATCAGGGTCAATACGGGGTGAGCGCCTTGTGGCACAGCTAGTTTGAATAATAAAATATGGAATTAATTCTGAAAGAAATAAAATAAAACTAAAAAATGTTGTATACCTACAACCAGATATTCTACGTATTTCTAATCTATGAATATTCCTTTTTAAATCGTAATCCAAAGCAATAACGGTCGAGCAGGGCGAGCGGGGCGAGCGGGGCGCGCGGTCGAATGACAAAGGGCGCGTCCTTTGCGACCTCAATGCCTCGTAATTGAATTGGATCGTGTGTCAATTAAAACAACGTACTACAAATACACCAATACACAAATACGTATATCGTAGTTGTCTCATAGACTTTGCTGCAACAGAACAATGTTGGGTAATATTAGTTCGATTATTTCTTCTGCATGAGCTCCAATGTCTAGGAAGATCCAATGTTTACCCTCACCTTTTCTTTATTACTCTACTAACAGGATGGGTAATTTCGCGGGTATGTACATATGTGTGTCTGTTCCATTTTGACCTCCTGTAACCTTTAGGTTTGATTGATAATCGTGTGAGATGTAATTCGATTTGTAATCGTCCCCTGAATGTCATATAGGTGCGGTCAGTCGGGTTAAATAGTTGTTTTTAATTATCAATTGCTTGTTTCCTTACGTACTTCCGACGTGACTCTTAAACTGGTAGTTGTTACAGACTAATGCGTTGCGGTAGACAGTTAACATCTATTAAAACACTCGTTGATTTGCTTGTTTCTTCCCATTTTTTGGCATGAAGCTATCATTGACTAGCAAAAAGTATATGTAATGTTACCCTTACATGGCATTTGGCAAATGGAGGAGATACAGTTTTGTACACTTAAATCGTTTCTGTTTGTTGTACAACTATCTACCTATTTTACATTAGGATAGGTGTATTTATTAATTAACATTGATAGTGTGTTTAGGTGTATAATTCATTAAGGCTTTGTGTAAATTGTTTGCAATGTGACAATTATTGTTGACTAATACATATAAGGTACAACATTCCAATGGAAAACTGTTACTACGAAGCCGATGTTGGTTAATATATAAAATTTTGTAGAATCAAATTCATCATCATCTGTAATAAGAGCTCCTCGGCTTTTGTCTGGAGCAATCTCCAGTCCTCCATGCATTGAGACTTCATCTTGACTTCCTGATACAATACAACTTCTATTTTCTTTTTTATTCGTTGCGTAAATGCCTTCGGCCTTCCTCTCTTTCTGTTCCCTTCCTTTTCCCCTTATATAATTGTGTTTACAAAATCATCCATTAGGTGTTCCAACATTTCTCCTTACGGTTCTCGATGCTTCCTATATATTTAATTTCTTCTCACACCTTGGCCAACACCTCTTCATTTGTTACTTTCTCTATCGAACACATTTCCCTTTACCTATCCCCTTGAGTTCGCGTCTATGTAACAAACAACTATTGTCTACTTAAATAAGTTTTCTCTTGACAAGATTAGATATTTTCGATGTGAACATCTGTTTCTTTTGACCTTTAAATTCAGTCCACGAATATTGTGAGGATTCTACGATATTAGTAATGAAATGACGTCTATAAAATGTGTAAAAGCGCATAGACTCATTGTATGCTTGAATCGAATCCAAACGGAGCCAGTGTTACCCGGCCAGAATGCATTGCTTAATCCGATTAATTTGGTCGAACTTCTGCACAAAACTGGAGCTCACCAACGTAATGCGTCAGTACAGATTGTAATCCCGGTTGATCACAATTGAATTGAACAGAATTGATACCTTGTACATTTCTCATAACACGTTAGAGATATGAAGAAGGTAAGGTTACCCACGTATGTACATTCGAAATGATAAAAAAATTATGGATGTATGATTTGTAGCAATATTAAAACACAAGACGGATTTCGTTTACAAATTGACTGTGCTACAAGTTGTTTAGGTTTTTGGAATTTTGTATTTTCTTTAATCCTATTCTTGTGATATGTTAGATACTAGACCAATAGAAAAAGTATCACAATGAAATCGAACATCTTCGGTAAAATGTCAAATTATTTGAACTTGCCTTAGTACGTCCGTATATTAAAACACCAATCGATTTTATTTTATTACACGTTAAATTTAAATAAATATCCCTCACGGTTGTAACCCAGAGGGACAGGCAGAGATTATGAATTTCCATTTGGCGCGAACCTGGTAAATGGTGAGAGTCAAATTGTCAATGATTCGTTCAGATCACAAATTGCTGACAGTTTGACTTGATGTCAAAAATTTTTCACAAGTTAGTTCATATTTTGCAAAATTAATTCAGTTTGAATTACTGTTGGTCCCTTTCCGTATTAAGGTCTTGGTCAGCAATACCTGTATTGCACAACCGGTGGCATCCAGAGACGGATCTTCGACAATATCCTAATTCAATTGGCGACCGGCCGTACGATATTTTAACCAATTTACCGGTGTATTACAGGCAATTGGATAAACGTCGCTCACCGTTCATTTAGATGATAGATATAACATCTAAGCGTGGGCTACTAGCACCTAGTTCTGAGCCAGTCGTATTGCAGGCACAAGCGCGCGCGGTACTGGCCGGCGGAAACCGGCGCGAGCGAGTGCTAGTGCGACTATCCGAACGGCGCGTCTCCAAAATGGCGCAAGTGACGCTATGCGTTTTGGCGGTAATATGTAGCTTGCTCCACCAAGGTTTGTGTTGTCAGAACGATCAACTAAGGGTGTGATCGGTGATCATACAATGGATTAAAAAGCCAAGCCTAAATGGCTTTTGTGTTCACTTCTATAGATACCATTTGTAGATGTTTTTTTATTACATATGTATTGTCAATTCCGAAAATAAAACTTATTTCTCTTTTAACTATTTGCGCTTCGTATTTTTACCTCGCTGAATATAAGTTAACTTGAAGATTAAATGCTGGAAGAATTTAAATTATTACCCACGCTTAGTCCAGGATATCTTTTCTAAGCACTTTTTTATCTATTCATTATATTTTGTTTTTACGTCTTAATTTATTACGTACATATTTAAGATCTCAGTATAGAATTATAATATCTTCATAAATATAAATTTCCAATCCATGTATATGTCATTGAAACATATTCATCCCCTTTCTTTCTTCAACTCTTAAACATCCCTTTCTCCCACCCTCTTTCCTATTATTGTGGATTACCCATTAACTGGTCTACTGAGGTCACTTAACATCAGGTTAGCCAATCGATCGTTTGCTAACTTTAACTATTAACGAGTAATTCAAGGTTGGGCCCCTCTTTAACTATGACAATCGTCCCACCATCCTAGAAATCATAGATAAAAGTTTCAGTTGTAGAAGATGAATAGGCATATACAATATAATATAATAAATATGCTCTAAATCACTGATGAAACGGGTTTTAACCGTAGTAGGGCAACAACAAAAACTGTTGCACGATTGAGCAACGGGCTGGGAAAAGGTACGGGAAATAAGCCTTCTGTCTGACTCAGTCTGTCGCGGAACTCATTCTATTTGGAACCCTTAATCCTGTACTCCGGATAGCTACTCACCCCTAACTTTTTTAATGTCGCGAATATTAGTGCTCACATTACATCAGGTGACTGACTACTATCCCATCTTCTACCATAAAAAGACTAGAGAATCGGCAGTAGAGTTGTCTGTATTTTATAATGTCTGCTTTAGTCATTGCTGAATTTGTTGAATGCTGTGACCACAGACTTTTTACTATTTGACGTAGACTGATTTCTATAAGCTTACTAATACGACCGACACTTGATACAAGTCGTGTATTTTACTTAATGCTAGTTAGTGTTATGGTTTCCCTTCTATTTTCAACTAGTGTTCTGTAAATTTGTGATTCATTTCATCATGATATTAGAGAAAGTTTTGGCCTGCTGGTGGATTATCTTCTGATCCTTTATACGTTCCCGATCTGTATATTTTCAGCCGGCATGTACTATATAAATATTAATATAAATATTTATTCTATTCGTAGTTTTGCGAATGATGTATTGCCTGAACGGTTTGATGGTTTACCTTCAGTGCAGAAATAGAATTTTATATCGGAACACGAAATAGTGTTTAGAAATCTGCGCACTTGAACACCTCTAAAGTAGTATGTGCAGAAGACATATTGTGTGCATATCATCTACCCTGAACATAAATTGTATCCATTATTTCCATCTCTACATCTTATAGACATATAGGATTAAATGAGCAGTCACGCTAACCCAGAGGGGTAGGTAGAGATGGCGGATTTACATAGGGCGCGATTTGGCACATAAAAGTTTTGAACTTCAATCAGGACTTTATCATATCTTTAGTATATCAATAATCTGATCGATTTAAGTTCTCCTGGGAAGTCCCCTGTCTGTTGGCAGGGGACTTCCCAGGAGAACTTAAATCATTTTTGCAACATAATTTAATCGTTTCATTACTCTCTCATTCTTTTAACATTCCCAAACCACCAAAACATGTCTTTCTAGACACAACATCCACTTTCAAGGCACACTATTAAAACCCTTATAAAGTTATTTTTAATCGTATTATTCAAATTCACGCCAAACATACTTCTTAAGGATCGCATCTCAACGGCATTAACTCTACTAGCATGCTTTTCCTGCCAAACCCAGATCTCACTCCCATATATTAAAGTGGGGACTAGTACAGCTAGACGAGCCTTCATAGACACATTGACTCCTCACTACGGTACCTATAGCCCCATTCAGTTTGTTTAAGATTGGAGCTCGTCTTTTAAAGCTATATTTTAAAGAACATATATATTTTAAAGATCTAAGAATTGTAAGTTAGGTTAAATATCCTATAAATAGCATGTTATATACTTTGATATCAATCGCCAAGATGAATAAAAATATACAAGAAACCACAATCAACCTTAAGTGGTTAATTGCAAAAGTGTATGTCAGGTTGTGTTTGTTGTAAACTTGTTCTAGATTACTATGTAGGCTAGGTTTTAGATAGTTGCTATGCTGCAGGTCGTGAGTTCAATTTACAATTTGATGCAAGTGTGATGCTTTTGTGTTTTCGGTTCGATTGATTCCCCAGTTATCACAATAATTAGGGTCATTATTAGTATTTGACCTTTAAATATTTGTGTATGTTATTCTAGGTTCTTTAATTTGCTGTTTTTTTTAATCTTCTTGCTAGCCTTTTTGTGTATTGTATTTTTTTACTGAAAAGTAGATTTTTTTATGGAGGACGTGACAAACGAGCAAGCGGTTCACCTGATGTTAAGTAACTGCTACCCATAGGCATCCGCAACAAGGACATGTATTCTCTTCTTTGAATGGACAGAGGAGGGAGGGGATAGATAGGGAAAAGGATTTCCTTCTCCAACGATAAATAGTTCCGTCCCTTCCAATCCGCTTCCCCTTCCGATCCTATCGTTTGTAGGAAATAATGGTAAGGAAGAGGACTGACACCGGGCCTCCGGTACCTCACTCATCAAACGAAACGCAGAAGTATAAAATACTCCTAGTTCACGCCTGTCTTCTGTTAGGTCGCGGTAGTTCACGTCGAACCGCCCCATTCGTGCAATAAACGTTGTTGTTGCGGGCTCTACCACTGTTAGATTTAAACAACTTGAGTAATCTTCAATCTTTTAGATGATACTTTCTAGAAAATAAATCCTTATAAGTACATTTATCTTAGTTCTTAGGTTATATTACTTCTCAAAACTAAAAAATAAATTGCACTGTTTGTTATCCACGCTTTAAATAGGAAAGCCGGTCATGTATAGACGAATAATTATTAAATAATACTTAATAACACCTAACTTGTGGTAAACACAAAACTATTGCAATGTGATCGAGAATTTTCTGAACTATCATTGTTTTGTGATTACGGAGTAATGAATAGACCAAAAGAAACAAGTAGCCCCACCATATTTGCGATACTTATCTAATTACTTTATTTTTTTTATTAAGTAGCCTGCAAACCAACAAGACGTTCATGTTATGATGAGTGGCCATCGCTTCCACAATCTTCTGAAATCTCCCTGCCCTTTGCCCACTTTTTTTTCTTCTGTGGGACCGGCACAGTACGACCGTAGTCCAGACCGTATCCATAGGTTTTGGCTATAGTTTTTAACGGCCGGCCACCTGCCTGACGCCAACCCTACTCGGGCATGTATATAAACTATTAGTAGATTGTTGAAATAATTTACTAATATTGCTTTTAAACCATTCCCCGGCCAAGCTAACGCTTGGTTGAAAATGATTCACGACAATAGTCGAGTACGGATTCGAACCCACGACCATGTTGTGCATGTTTTGCAGTCCCCGCCCTTAACCATTAGGCTATTGGCGCTAGTGGTCATACACTAACAATCAATAATCAGATAAGATGTGGTTCGTAAAAAAATAAACCGCATTCATCGGACCAAGCTAGAAGTTATGCTAAATACTTATATTACAGGGTTTTCTTAGTCGGATCTGCTCACTCAAGTGATTATTGTTTGTGACTTGACGAATCTGTGAGGTTGTGGACATCCCCGATAGACTCTGTCCAGTCGTACAACAGCTTCTACCGTCGCTGCAAACTCTCTTCTGTTTATGTTTGTCCATTAAGATCTATTTCTTGTCCAGGTCTAGCAATAGTATGCTACCAGTGCAACAGTCACAACGACTCGCGGTGTCTGCTGGACAAGCTGCCGGACTCGCTGCGCTTGCCCTGCAGCGGGCCCAAGGACAGCATGTGCCGCAAGATCAAACAGGTGGTGGAGTTCGAGATGAACGGTATGCCGCCCGACAGCCGTGTCATCAGGGGTTGCGGCTGGGACGACACTAGCTATAAGGTGAGTGATATGTGCAACTGAATTGTTTAATACACCCCCCAACCCCCACCCCAGTGTTTGTACTGCTTGTATCTATCATTTTACTGTTGATATTTTTTGTGTATCTATATATATATGCCTAATTTCAGTCCTCTTCCCCTTCCCACCATTTCCTCATAAGGATGGGATGGGAACGGGAAGAGGATTGGACCGGGAGGGGGTTAACAGGGAAAAGGAAATATCCTTATTCCTGTCTATGCCCTCCTCCGTCCATTAAAGGTAGGCAACACATCTGCAACACCTTCGCTTGTTGCGGATGTCTATGGGTAGCGCTCACTTAACATCAGGTGATCAGCTTGCTCGTTTGCCACCTATTTCCATTAAAAAAAAAGTTTGAAACTTTTTAAGAAGCGTACCTTGGTATTTGACAAATTAGTAGTAAGATTCTACGTCTATCATAAAACATAAGATAAGAAAATTATTAAATAGAAAAATACCACAAAAATACGCGTCTAGAAAAATTCGCGTCGAAGTCACCGAAACAAATTGTCATATTGGGGCGCCAGGTATGTAAAAATGGTTTCCATGTCCGCAGGGTCGTTGCTACCAGCGGTCAGGTTTCGGCGGCAGGCAGGAGGTGTGCTCGTGCTTAGAAGACGGCTGCAACTCGGCTTCAATGCCCGTTGGAGCGACTGTCTTAATGCTACTCACACTCGCGTTGCTTAAGTTTTAAAACCACGTATTAAAGATACTAAAGTTCTAGGATAGTGGGAAGAATGTCATTGTAATTATATTTAAAAAACATGGATCTGAAGATATCATTGAGTAAATTATAGAAGATACATATGGATATAAAAGAATTGTAGATGATGTGAATGGCATAGCCTTGGATGGTATAATTATGACTAAACCCCTATGTGTTCTATATAAAGCGTTAAGCGTTAAGCGAACCAATTAGCAATGGTCTTAGACGTGAAATGTCGAAGGTACTCTAATAGGTTTCGAAGCGTATTAATTATATCTAACGAACCTTACCTCGAGTGTTAGTTGATGTATATTCTAGAAGGAAATGTTTATTAGCTTTATTGTTGTGTTTGTGGTCTGTGAGTATATTTATTAAAAAGTTTTTAATTAATTTGAGTTTTATTTATATATCACTGAGAAGTTACGACGAAAATTTTAAAGGATATACTCAAACTAATAGCTTAAGGACAAAACATAAAGACTAGTTGCGACGTTATTTTACATTTCAAGAACTTTTTTGTCTTTTTTTAAGGGAGATTAGAGACGTAAAACAATTATGAAGACTTTAATCAAGGCTCAGAAGTGAAAAAAGACCCAAATAAAAAACATTACGCAAATTTGGAGTAGGAATTTCCCAAGGTACGCAACTGGGACCAAAAGAGTTAAGGTATTCTTTCCTAATTGACAAGAAGTTAAATTCTACATTCAAAGTATAACTGTAGATAATAAAACTTACTAATTCATAATTAACTATGTTTAAAATCGATTTATATATGTAGCTTGCCACAAAATGGTAACAAATTGCATACTTCCTTTGAGCGATACAATGAGGTACGTCCTGTAGCCGTGTGTCCAATGACACAATGCGAAGACCCGTGATATACCATATGTATTCTGTAGATTGGTCATATTAGCTACTTGTATACCGGCGTCAGTCTTGCGTGGCAACTGGGACGTAGAGAGATGGACAGCTTTGCGGTCGTAATTCTTGTCATTTGCGGATTAATCGACTATGGTACGTATTATTTAAAGTATATAATATAACTAATGTAAATTTAATTATATTAATCTATTTTGTATATATATAAATAATACATTTTTTACTAATTAAGAATTAGCAGAATTATGTGTGTATTATAATTATTTGAAAACAAAAAATAATACAAATAAAGATTCTGTCTAATGTTATTTCAACTATATTTCATTACATTTGTTAATATTTACTATTGTAACTTAATTTAAGTGCTTGTTATCAATTTATTATGTATGTATTTAATATTTAGCTGTATAGTATTTTAAAATTATTTTATCACTCATTATTATATTTTAATATTATTATATGTTTACAAAAGTTACATCAAACAATATCCTCTATTTTATTGTTGTTCCACTAATGTTGATTGACCTAAAAGCAAACCTTTTTAATTCATACACAATACAAGACGAATAATTGCATCAACGGTGATCCGACTGCAGGAACCGCAGCACACCAAATATACTCTTCTCGTAAGATTACATCCTTTGGTATGAAAATAATAGTTTTTATAACGAAAATTAGATTTTAGTTTTATAAAATAAGTAACAACCACTGAGAAAAAGCATTTCGAACAATTTTTAGTTCAATTTCTAGGATGATCTTGTTTAGACATCTAACATAAAAAAAATACTTCTTAAAGTATTTACTCGAAGCCTATTAACATCAATTAATACTGGAGATTATTCATGTCTATTCCAATTAAATTAAAGAGAATTTAAAGGTTTTCTTTAATTAATTTAACTTAATTATTGCAACTGTTCTTAGGCTAAGGAGGTAAATGAACGTTCAACTCATTTTACGTTAAGTTAATGAACTGGTTTGAACTGGATCGCCTCAAGGATCAATTTTTGGTCCCAGTTACTACTCTTTACACAGAAACATGGCGTAGCCTTTTTCTCAGTTGATTTCTGCATATACACTTCGGGTTCTCATACGTAATTGCTAAATAAGTTTGTCAAGATAACCTAACTTATACTTTTCTTCTGTTACTCACTAGGATCCGCGATAATGTGCTACGAATGCAACAGCGCGACGAACTCCTACTGCAGCGCTACGGTTATCCCAGAAAACCTGAGGAGGAACTGCTCTGAGCACGACCGTGGCGTCACGCACACGCTGTGCCGGAAGATCGTGCAGCACGTGGACCACGCCGTCAACGGCAAGTATCCGGAGCCCAGGGTCATACGCAGCTGCGGTTGGGATGAGACCAGGTACAAGGTAAGACTCATCTACAACTTTTGACTTAGCGATCGTAGTGTGTATTAACCGTGAGGTTGCACTGCCGAAGACATGCACACAAAACATATTGTCATCTCAATTTTTTCAGAGACAAGGAGATAGTCAATGTAAATGTTTTCTGAAGTGTGAACACGTTGTTAGTAGATTGTTTCGTTTGCCTCGAGCATCCTCGCGTATGTAAGGTAAATTGATGTGAGAAGATGACAAACCAAAGACAAATTTATGTTGTCTGATATCACTTTGAAAAGTGACCTAGTGTCGGCACCCACTAGTGGTAGATCTTGCAGAAGATGCAGAAGCCAGTTTGACGGACGAGTACCACGTAGAAGTCTTTATCTTCTGCGTTTTGTCTAATAAATACAGGGGCACAGGTCTTCTCCTCTTCAAATTCCTTATCATCTTATCCATCTCCAACATACACGTAGTAAGAGTAGTATATTCGTATGTGGTGTTGTTCCAGGGCATGTGCTACCACCGGGCGGGGTACGGCGGGCGGCAGGAGGTGTGCTCGTGTTTTAGCGACTTCTGCAACAGCGGTCAAGACTTAGCAGCGTCCGGCGTCCTCATCGCGACGCTCCTGGCTTACTCCGGGATGATTCTTTGTCAATAGTTCAACGTTTCAAGAGACGATTGTGAAGGGTTTAGAAATTATGAGGAATTCTAGAAGTTAAATTAAGGAATGAGGAACTTGTTTGCATTGTTTTAACAGTTGTGTAATTGCTTAAAATTTATAGCTAGGATATTTCTTCAATTCCTATCGTAAATAAATTATATTCCTTTTAAATAAGCTTTGTTTTATGGTTTATATAACCTCTTATTGGTATTCAGTGAGAGATACTTAATATTCTTAAACCAGGCTGTCGACCACTCTTTGATTTTAATGTTACCCATATGTGAAGCACACGTGGGCTTACACACGAGCGGCAGTTTGCAAACTGACGCGGTGACGCACGGTTATGGTGTACCTTGGCGGCTACTTTGTCAGGCGACTGCATACGCCACGAGTATGCTCAAATATTCAGTTCATAAAACAAGCCAATCACGAAATTGATATTGAATAACTAATTACGGCAGGAAAATGTAATTATAATTTAATAATATAAGTATATTATAATAATACATAAAATAATAATTATTAAAATATAATATAAGTTTCAAGACTACAGACATTAAAAAATCAGAAGAGAGACAGAACATTGGAAGCTGTGTGTGAGGAAGTTGAGATTGATTTCAAGAATATAAATGAAAAAAACACCTTGTTCTCTTTACATTAATATTTCTTCAGCCCAAAATGAACGTAACTTTCGTTGGCGACGACGGCGGAGTAAAATTTAAAAAAGCGTTTCATCATATAAAGTCATTTTGCAACTAGCTGGCTTCTGTGCTAAAGGAGCCGCAAACGACTACACAAAGCTGCTGTCGACGCGTGCCGCCGGCTTTAGTCGACGGCACGACGGCTGTAGTTGTACCTCATGCCGTTCCAGTGTGAGAATACTGCCGTCCTTCTCTAAGAATCCTAAGGATGTATCTTCTCGAAAGGCGTATTAATTTGTTTTTATTTTGATTTAAATTATTTAAAGCTTAAATGACCATGGGGAATGTCAGCGACGCATTAATTATTATAAGATCTTCACTTCACACAAACGACTCGGTAAAGGCATTCCTACTGTTGGCTATGTTAGGATTTCCCAATCCTATTAGTGCTGGATTTTGCTTAGCTTTATCAGCACTCTGATAATCTGTAGGCATTCCATATTTCGCGAAAATAGTTTTTTTAGATTATTCGCAACAAATCTTTATGAAGTTCCCATGCTATACAAACTAACAGTCACGTCGCCACTAAAAAGCAAAATTCGAATGACATCCACCTCGGCAAACAAATGAACAAGATCATATGGTTGGTTTCAATTATTTGGCAAGTCAGACATTATTCAGTACAAATCTAAGATCGACCGTGATTTTAGACTTCTTTAAAACGCTTCATTTAGAAAATAAGGAAGACAATAGCATCGCACGCGACAAATCGAGTGAAATCATTCCGACTAATACTTAAGAATAGATTGATTTATTGTAGAAAAATTGCTATATATCTGTCAGCCGAATTGGCTTTAAGTAGAAGAAATAGTTCTTTTTTATTTTATACAATGTTCTAACACGAACCTCCTGCATAGGAACAAGTTGAATCACAAAAGGTGAGTGGCTGAGACTGTAAAATTTAAAATTATAATTTGTAAGTGTATAAATCATGATCCGTGCTTGTAAAACGTTAATACCTGCTAAAATAATACGTATTTGTAAAGCAAAAAAAGAAGTAACCTTTTAAATTTACGGAAATTCCTAATTTTTACAAGAATTCTAATAAAATTTCTTCGTAATTTTTTTTTTCCTTAGGAACCACCTAGATCTTATGAAAATTGTCAAATTAAATTATTTTTAACGAAAGTTCATTTTGCAAATTCATTTTGCATGAAACATTGCGGGAGGAAAATAAATATTTACGATTTAGATCTAGCTCTTGAAGCTTTGTTTACGGTAAAGTAAATCGGTATAAATTACATGCGGTTTGAAATTTCGAAAACAAAGTTCTCAAAATCTTGGTATTTTTGGTTTAAGAATTAACGGAAGATTGAGGCAAACAAACCCAAGAAATAGAAGTTGTTTTGTGATCTATAGCTACTATTTGCCCTGATGGGGACTCTGCCAGGAATGGCAAACAGTAGAGAGCGCTGAATGTTTTTATTATTAACGAAGGCAAACGAGAAAGCGGCGCATCAGATGTTATGCGACCACCGTAATCCATCAACACCCTCAAGAAAGAAGAATTACGGACGCGTTGCCAGCCATGTAGGGAACAGAGAAAAGGAGTGGATAAGGAAGAGAATTGGAGAAAGATGGGATGGGAAGGGGAATGAAATGGGCCCTGCGGTATCTCAGACTTCGCACAAACAGAAGAAGCTTCGAACGAGTATTCCGTGAGGTCTTGATACTCTTGTGAGTCGGCACAATCGTACAACAGTCGTCTCTATGTATTACTAGCCCTTATTTAGGAATTAGGAAGAGACGCTAAGCGAAGAAGGAAATGGAAAGACACCAGGTTTAGCCAGCTTAGCCAAGTATCAGATTTTGATTTTTTATGGTTTCACCACTATTCCTTCCAAAGTAGAATAGCTCTTGACGAAAGATCAGTGCTATTTCTTCTTTTTTTGATTATTATTGTACACTAGAATACTCGCTGAAACTGAATAGAGAGGTGGTGAAAATTTTTTTTAATCGGTTCAGTAGTTTTTGAGTTTATCCAGAATGACCAATCAATCAAATCTTTTCTCTTCATATCAGTACAGATTATATTCAAGAGATTATATTATGGAAAATTGAATAGAAAGATAGCAAAAGTTTGTAAAAAAACAAAGGTAAGAGAAAGTGTTAGTAGTCACGCCTGGGGTTATGAGTGAGATGGAAACGAACACAAAATGTGTGGCAGGAAAATGTCTACTAGATTGTACTAAATTAGACAATATTTGAAGAAGCTGTAACTGACGTGTACGTGTAGATGTATGAGTTTAAAGAAGCGTGTGTGCAATGAAAATCTATGATCTCTGCCTGCGTCTTTCAGCCAGGGAAATAACTTTGCTTTTTTGTTACTTAATCAACCTTAACAAGAATAATCCTCTCTTTAGAATCCTGCGTTTAATTCTCTTTTAATGTAAGCTTATGTTTGTAATAAATAGTTAATATACAATTATTGTTTATTATTAAGGCTTTATGTATAAGCCATAGATTTATAATCAGAACACTATGCCGAATATAACAGGATTATATTTTTTTCTCGGGAGAAGTAAATTGTGCATTACTTTAAGAGTTTAAGCACTGTCTTCAAATCTTATTATAAACCAAATTACAGCGACACCGAGGCCAAATGCAAGATTATGGCAGCGACGGGTCGAGTAAGCCTGGTGAGAGCCGCGGTGGGAAGGCAGACAGTGGCAGGGCCGGCCAGCACCATGGCGAGTGCTACCAGGGACCCTCGCATCAGTACCCCTTGATGACACAAAAGACCTTCAGTAAGATTCTTATTTTTCAAACATCTCTTAATTCTTACTTAATCGCTAAGTATGGTTTTAAAAGTCAGCCTGGCTGTTTGATTAAAATATAATTTCACTCTTTAATTTGGAAACAAATTCGTAGAGTTTATTATAATCTTCTAGAAAGACACATAAGTATAAACGAAATGTGCCGCGATTACTTTAAAATATTTAACTATCCAGTAATTAAACATTTTAACAAAGTAATCGCGGCGCAAATGTTGTCCAGTTTGAATGTAGTATTTTTTCGTTGTAGTTAAAGTGCTTGGTCACATGCTCTGGCCACCATACAACATACACCACAAGCTGTGTTCGAAAGATTACGCACTAGTTTAGCTTTTGGCTACTCATTCTTCTCTTGAAGGTCATAGATCGGAAAAACTGGCAACTTTTCCAATTCTTTGATGTCTACAATAAATGAATATTCAAATTGCTTCGAGGTATTTATCAACAATAAAAAATGAGACTGGTGAAACGTCTGCACGTCCGATCATAGAATTAACTAATGTTATAGAAGTAAGTAGCAAAAATAAATATAAGACAAATAATTTTATACTATTGTTCAGGTGGCTCCAGCAAAGAATTACCCGAGCAAAGCCCTGGAAACTATAGCAGAGCTGCCTCTGGAATATACGAAGCTTCTTCCTCTAGTCAGCAGTATCAAAACCCAAGGTACATGGATAACTAAACTGTTCAATCTTACTGTACTCGTCAACATAAAAGTTCTTTTCGACAGTTGAGAAAAAATTGAAGATTTTCTTGATTTGACGTCACAAATAATTAAAACAATCGGCCATAAAGTTTATAATACATTTCTCATGATAATTAACGTTGCCAAAATGTGTAGAAATTTTACAGTGGTAGAGTCCCGCAACAACAACATCTGTTGCAGGAATGGGCCGGCTCGACTGGTGAAATACCACGACCTCACAAAACAGGCGTGAAGTAGAAGTATTCTGCGTTTCGTCTAATGAGTGAGGTGCCGGAGGCCTGATTTCAGTCCTCTTCCCCTTCCCACCCTTTCCTCATAAGGGTAGGATGAGAACGGCAAGAGGATTGGACGGGGAGGAGTTAACGGGGAAAAGAAAATATCCTTATTCCTGTCTATGCCCTCCTCTCTCCATTAAAAAAGTAGGCAATGTATCTACAACACGTGTGCTTGTTACGGATGTCTATGGGTAGCGTTCGCTTAACATCAGGTGGATCGCTTGCTTGTTTGCCACCTTATTCCATAAAAAAAATGTGTATTATATTGTAATCATTCGGAACACAGATAATTAAAAATAAAATCTAATTTACCGAAATATTTTAGGTATAACAATCCATCGGTCCCCACCTTCAGCTCGCCACCTAATTCACCTCTCGTGGGATTGGTTTTTGATCCTTCTTCATCGAGCTATAGCGGACCTGGGATAATGACAGATCGACTTAATTCTGACAGACGCTCTCAGAGTTCGTGGTCCACTTCTAACCAGGAACCGATCGGAACTGGAGCTAAGAAGAAAATCGTAAAGAGTCAAGACACAAAACATGCTTACAGTAGCGATTTTCGTTATCACGAACGTTATAAAGACAACAGTATTGAAATAGATCGTTTAAGAAAACAGGATAAGACATTGAAATCTGAGTCTACATCGAGTCTCGATTTTTTTCTCGAAGGCGAAAGGATGGTTTCGGAACTTTGTAATATATCCGATCCAAATGCAAATCCACGAAACGATGCTGGTAATTCGAAACAGAATATGAAATCAACTAATCAAGAAGAGGACAAGAATAGCCGCTGTGGATCGTCCGATGTTCTATTAACGGCTTTAGATAAAATTGTTATACACGATCAGATTCCAAACCAAATTGTACAATTGGCCATAGAAGCCTGCACCGACGCTGAAAATATAGCTATTGCTCATCATAACAGACCGTGCTTCAAAAATATACATTCCATTTGCGCTAAAACTAGATCCAATGTGCAGAAACCTGACAGTGCCGTTGCTAACTTACATTCTCAAGGTATACCGTGGGTAATTAAAAACTTTATTTTCTCTTTTGTACGTATCCTTGATGGTTGGAAAGGCGTTAAAGAATTGCTAAGCGAAAAACATGACACATTCTCGAGAATTGAAAATAAATATTACAGCCCTAATATAAGAGAATGCTTCGTACAATGGCAAGCAGTCACAAAAGAAATGTTGACTCACATTTATAAAACTTTTAAATGTCTAGATCATGGATTTACAATGGAGCAAAAAAGTTTTACCCATAACTATTATGCTACAAATTCTGCAGCTCCTAGACATCAAAATCCAAATAAATTTCAACAAACTAAACCACACGTTAGCACTCCGAGGCCAGTTAACGTTTCCCCCCAACTGTATAACGCAATACAGCCACCTTGGATTCAAAATCAAAATCAAGTCGTTTGTCAAACATTCAATGAAGGGCCGTGGCCAGCTAGATCAGGGGTAAGCTATAAAAAGTTTCCTGTAGCTCCTCCACAGAATTCTCACAATTTTTATCCTCTGAATGATCAATCTGAGATGGACTCATTTCAAAGATCTCAAATTAAATGCGACCCTTGCAATGTTCGCGAGACGAAACCTCGACAATCTTGGACTATTACAAATATGCCAGATTTTCGTGTTTTAGAAAGCATGTGTTACGCGGACCAGAGAGAATTATACAATCAACTTAAACATAAAATGGACGCAGAACTTGGTAAAACTCCTGGTCAATCCCTTTTGGGCAATATGCCATGCGATGTAATGCACCGTAAAGATTTAGATCTTAAAGCTAAAATGATACCTTTAAGTCATGTTGAAAAAACTTTAATTCCAAGCATGGCATCTACTAACGACGTAAGAGGTTGTTACGTACAAAAAAATAACAGTTGTGGCGACACAAAGGAAGAGGCTGATTTTTTTGCGGCGTGGGGTCAGATGGTTCAAAAAGAACCCAATGAATTTATAACTCATCATTCGCACAACATTCAGATTCCGTCTAATGTTGTGATTCCTACTAATATATCTGGCCCCGTGCAATTTATTGATCCCGATAATGATGAGTTTCATGAAATGACTAAAGTTTATATGAAGCCTGGCAGTTACAAAGTCCCAATAAAACCTGCAGATCCTGTCACACCTTTTGGTATAGGTAATGCGCAAGATGTAACCTTCGATAGCTGCATTGATGATAATGCGGCATTGAAATTGAAAGTACCATTTCCACCGGTAACATTGGCACCGCAGCCAAAATATAATATGGAATCATGGCCGTGTTTGATACCCAGACGTACGGATGATGTTATAGGCGATGATCAAAAGATGGTTCCTAGACCATTACTACCGGGCTTGGACCTAAGAACCGTTGATACTCTTGATGTCTTGACCACATTGACATCAGACCGTGCATGGGAAGCTGCAAAACAATCGGTGCCAAAATTTGTAGATCTATTACAAGAGGGTTCTAAATCAGATACAGCTAGGTTGTATGACGCTTTAGGACTAGGCGGCAGTGATGAATATTCAGATGAATTTAAAGAAGTAAAAAGTAAGGTGGAAAATAACGAATCATGGACGACAGATTCGCCTTCCAAGAATTTTGTAATAAAATCTTTACCCGATTTATGGGATGTTGACAAAGCCAATTCATTACAAAGCGAGTGCACAGGTCAATTGCACTCTGAAGGTAGTACGACTAAAAACTCAGACCAAGAATCTAAGTCGTTTGATAGAAATGAATACATTGAGATACCTGTTACTAAGAATGTGGAAGCGAAAGAGAATATACGGTGTCCTAGTTTCGACCATACCGGTAATTATATTCGAGATGATAAGGAGAAAAAATCTACTGCTAAATCGAAGGTATCTGTATCGGGTATGTGGTATCATCCTAAGAAGAAGAAGCCTCTACCGGCTTCTGTGACTAAAAAATTTGAAGCTATTTTAAAAAAGTTTTCACAAATAAATGAGTCTGTCTTTATTCAGCACGATATGGATATAAAAGTGGTGAGATAAAAATTATGTCTCATACTTTTTGCTTAAAAGTGCCCCCTTTTACTTTCGTTTAATTTCGATTGCAGGCTCCAAGATTTTATGAAGTGGTTAAATATCCAATGTGTCTTCATGACATATCTACTAAATTGAAAAATTCCTCATACACTGATTATGACCAAGTCGTTCAGGATTTTAGACGCATCTTTAATAATGTTAGACTGTATCTGAAGGTAGTGTACGTTCATTAATTTTATTATAAGAGTCTGTGCTTTTTTAGATTTAGATTAATTGTCACTCTCATTTGCAGACGTATCCAGATACACCGATGAAGAAAAATATAAATAAACTATCGGCAGACTTTGAAAGAATGCTGAATGACGAATTTCAAACCAAATCGGAGTCCAAGACTAAACCCCAAGATGTAACTGAAACTCTTGATAGTTGCAGCAAGAAAACTGAAAAAGATAATGTTCCTAGGAGTAGTGAACATAATACTGAAACAAACAGAAAGGAATCGAAGCCCAAATGAGATACCAAGCGGTAGAAATTATGTTTTAAATAAAGGTCAGTTCAAGTAAATTTCAACAGTTAGAGCGATTTCGAATGAAACTCGCGTAGAATGTTTTGGAGATGTATTTTAATGATTTTATTATTTTTTTTATTTCCTGACTAGAAAAATCTAGTTGACAACATAGTTAAAAAAACCTAATCATTAATGAACTAAAATATGATACATGAAATGTATACAATAACAATAGTTATTTTATAAGAAATCTAGTCACTCGTTGATGTTTTAAAAACAAATGTCAGTGAAGTTATCAGAACTTAGAATTGATAAGATAGTTATTGTAATTTGTAAGTGCTTGCCATTTTCTATTTTGTCTTAATACTTGCATTTCAAGATTGTAATATTTTATGATTTATCTCATATTTTTTAGTAATACTTCCTTCTTTCTTTCTTGTTCAATAAAAAATATCCTTTTCGAATGCAGGAAACAAATTTATGTTTTGTTCTGCAGCGCTTGGCACATTTTGTTTCTCGTTTTCAGAATCCCTCTCGTGCTAATCACAACTGCTACAATGTGTGTGAGTGTGCCATGTAGTCATTTGATTATTTTGTATCTATCTGTGATGTATGTTTAGGTAAAAGTTTATAATTTGAATCGATTTCACGCGTAGTCCGCTATTGATACATTCGTATGTACATAGTAAACAAATGTATAATAAATTCAACTTTAACATAAACCTAGCTAACCAAACACCTACATTCATTTTTACAACGCGATCTTAGGTACGGAGTAATTGTTAAATCAAAAGAAGCTTCTCGCAAATGTTTTCTGAGCAAAGTACATCGGACATTTCAAATCTGCTATTTAGTTCAATACATTGCGATACACTTCTTTTGATTTTTAATTCTATAAAAAGTTTATATTTACGTGCTGCGTATTTTTTTAATTCGTTTGTTCCTTTGATGTTCCTCGTTAGTATTTAAATATATTTTTGACACCATTTTACCTGCCATAGACAATAAGTGAATTGCTTAGGACGTCGACATTAGAAATCGTTTGGACTTTGTTTTGTTGAAACTTTACAAATTCAAAAAACTCAAAACTGACGCTCGAGATAATTTTAAGTATTCATTAAGTTGTGATTTTATTATTTAGCTTATTTATTTAAAATTATGGCAAGGAAGTCCTAGGGAAATAAAGCAATTGTTTTATATTGTGTGTTTTATTGCTGCTCGCAGATATTCCTACAAGATAGAAGTGTTTACCGCCACAATAAATGATAGTGTTACGTCTCATAAACTCTTATCTTTAAGATTACGTATTATTGGCAATTTCTAACCTTACCTGTGTCCGTGACTGATTTGTACATGAACATGTCAATCGCACAACACTGCCTATCTTTTAATGATGAAAAGAGAATAGCGAGCGAGCAAGCGGATGGACAACTGGTTCAGCAACAAGTAAATGATTCACAGATTCGTTTAATGGACAGAGGATAGAAATGGAGGTAATAATGCTTCTGCTTCTTCTCTACGTCCTGACTGGCCTGAAATAGGGCCTCCGACAACTCGCTCGTCAGACGAAACGCAGAAGCATACTTCTACTTCACGCATGTTTTCTGTAAGGTGGTGGTATTTACCAGTCGAGCTGGCTCGACTCATTTGTATAACAGATGTTACGGGCTCTACCACTGTTAAAATCCCCGATTATTATTCACATATGTACGGAGAGAAAGGGATGGGAAAGAGATTGGGTCTGCAGCATCACACTTATCACAGGAAACTGAAGTACAGGTAAGGATAAGTAGAACAGTAAATACCTCGCAACAAAACCGTTACCCTTCTTGTAATATTGAAGAGAAGTGATGACCCGCTTGTTCGTTTGGTTGTAGGATTGGATTGACTAACGCTATTCAGTGAATAGTGTTAGTCAATCCAATCCAATAGTGTTAGTCAAGTGGTTTTCGTCTTCCACGTTGATCTATCATTCATGATTTGTGACTGAATGATTCATTATAAGTTGTTTTTATAATATTACTTTTGCTAAAGTATGGAGGAAATTACGGTGTCAATAAAATTTGATTTGAGTCTGTATTGAAACGTTATTATTGTCGAAATAGATTAGCCGTGTGACGTGGGTACTAACTATTGTACACTAAGACGCAGTTATTGACAGATAAAAATTTATTATAGACCAAATTCGCAATCAGAGTAACAAAAGAACATTTGTATTTCATCATTTCCGGGACGAAATCGATATATTGAGGACAATAAAAATGAATATAGCGTCTAATAAAAGTAATAATTTAATTACAATAGTTGAATGTCATAAGTTATTCTTAGAAAATTAGTGTTTGAAATTGTAATCTTATTGCGTGTATAAACAGTTCGTTTGTTG
>JWHW01030733.1:74354-86018 GCA_000931545.1 Papilio glaucus | reverse complement strand
GGCCTCCGACAACTCGCTCGTCAGACGAAACGCAGAAGCATACTTCTACTTCACGCATGTTTTCTGTAAGGTGGTGGTATTTACCAGTCGAGCCGGCTCGACTCGTTTGTGTAACTAATGTCGTTAGGGGCTCTACCATTGTTAAAATCCCTGATTATTATTCACATATGTACGGAGAGAAAGGGATGGGAAAGAGATTGGGTCTGCAGCATCACACTTATCACAGGAAACTGAAGTACACCTAAGTATAAGTACAACAGTAAATACCTCGCAACAAAACCGTTACCCTTCTTGTTATATTGAAGAGAAGTGATGACTCGCTTATTCGATTGGTTGTAGGATTGGATTGACTAACACTATTCAGTGAATTTAAGACCGTGAAGAAGAAGATTTAATTGTAAAAGACGCTGAAAGACTACTAACGCATACAAGTTATAAGTTGTCTACATCTATCTACTTCTACTTTATGTGGGGTCAGCACAATAGGTTTTCGTCTTCCACGTTGATCTATCATTCATGATTTATGACTGAATCATTAATTATAAGTTGTTTTTATAATATTACTTTTGCTAAAGTATTGAGGAAATTACGGTGTCAATAAAATTTGATTTGAGTCTGTATTGAACGTTATTATTGACGAAATAGATTAGCCGTGTGACGTGGGTACTAACTATTGTACACTAAGACGCAGTTATTGACAGATAACGTTTTATTATAGACCAAATTCGCAATCAGAGTACCAAAGAACATTGTATTTCATCATTTCCGGGACAAATTCGATATATTGAGGACAATAAAAATGAAAAAGCGTATAATAAAAGTAATAATTTAAATACAATAGTTGAATGTCATAAGTTATTCTTAGAAAATTAGTGTTTGAAATTGTTATCTTATACGCGTACAGACAGTTCGTTTGTTGTCATAGATAATAGAGCGCATTAATCTTTTCATTATTTTCCTACGGCGGTTTAGTGGTGAAAGTTTTCATCGATTTAAAAGTAATCTATACATATAATAAAAATGTAACTGATCGCTGTCTGTACATGGAAGATATTTGACAAAAACTATTATTAGAGGCCTTAATATATATATAATATACTATAATATATAAACGCAATAAAACCCAAAATAATGATCATTATAATTTTTGTCTGTTCGTCTGTGTGTTTGTTGCCGCTAATCTCAGAAACGGCTAAACCGATTTGGATGCGGTTTACACTAATGTATTGTGGTAAGCTTCCCTTAACATTTAGTGTTTATATCAATTTAAAGAACCATGTCAAAAACTCGTTCGATAAAAATGCTATAAAATAGAGTACTATTAAGTAGCTAATATCATTTCGTTTAAGTAGAATTGCAGGGCGTGTGAAACTGCGGGGCACAGCTATAATTAATAAAAAATATCCACTCCTACCGTTTAATCAAAACTTTAGGCTTCAACAACGTCTTACAACGTTAAAATTACTTTATAATTATTAAAACAAAATGAGTTTGTTGTAAAAATTTCGCACAGTTTTTTTTGATAATGTATTCCCTCAATTATAGATCTTTTTACAGATAGCTTTAAAGAAAAGACCCTAATAGTGATTGTTGAAAAAATGATCGTCATCATTAATATCATCATAAAACAAATTTAGGCAAATAGTCTTTTACACACGCATAGGCTTTGAGAGAAAAGGACATTCATTTCAGCCCCGTCTTATGCTTGTCTTGAATGACTTCGACGCTGGTTCCAGAGCTTGTGCAGCAAGGGGTTGTGGAGGAGGAACGCGAGGACAACATATCCGTGCATCGTCGGTTTCCAGTTTTGCCACCCTGAGGCACGAATCACTTCACATCTGCTCGACTGTCGCGGATAAGTAGCAGTCTCAGTTGTAGAGGTCCACGAATATCTAAAGATTCTCTCTTATAAAATTTTAGAGGTCTTAAAATGATGGGACCGGGATTATTCTCACTTAAAGAGCTTTCTCACTTATCCTGGTTTCACTGTAAATAGATTCGGTATTTACATCTTTTTATATTATTTACTTTATTAGTATGGAAATTCACATTATCAACGTTGAAGTGAGAACGTACTTCGCAATTCGTCAACCGAGCTAATTGGTCTGGTAAGCACCGGTACAAGAAGGGCTTCACTTTCACCGGCCGGTTAGTATAATTACAGGTAAGTCAAATTGAACCGATTCTGATGGGATGATTTCATTTATGCTTTCTCCGATTAAAATGTGTTTCAGTGGCTCAAGCGAAGGCCTCAGTGGATACAATGTTTTCTGAGTTGGCACAAAAATATCTTGCAATCACACGCTATATAAATGAATCCAAATTTTCCTTGGGCACGACATCACCGAATCGGCTATACCGATTTCGCTAATTCCTTTTTTTTTGTGTTTGTTATTGTCTGGAGAAGGTTCTTATGTAGGAAAGTTGGAAAGTAACTTCATGCGTTTGACAGTTCGGGTGGAAAAAAAGAAAAACGGCACATAATTTTTTTTTAATTTCCAAGTCCATTTTTGTACGTTTTTTTTTTTACATACTAATAGTCATGTATTTGTAAAACGATTTCGATTGAATCAAAATGCACGGCGGGTTAAACCGCGGGTCTGTGACTTATACATTCGCCTTACATTTTTTACTATGCTTATAATAAAAATAAATCAATCTTTTTTAGAATCTTCCCCACTTGCAGGGGCACAGGCCTCCTCTCAGAGAGAGTGAAGGGGGCCATAATCCGCCACGCTGGCCCAGTGCGGGTTGGTGGATGTCACAAGTCGTCGAATGTAGTGGTTCTAAGACATGCCGGTTTCCTCACGATTCACCGTTTTTGGAGCAGTGGTGATGAATTAAATTATACAAAGTAAAGCGCCTGCCTGGGTTCGAACCCGCGACCTACAGTACGTAAGTCGGAGCCTAAACCACTGAGCCACCACTGCTCCTTACTACTATGCCTATCATGTCCTAAACGACTCCCAAAGCCTTGTTTGATTGATTTTAGTAAAACATCTTTTGTTTGTCTTGACTGGGAATCGAACTGATTTCCTTGGCATACCAGCTTGGTACACCGTCTATGGCTACTTCTTAAGGTACTTGGTACGTATTCTTCTATGGCTAATTCTGTTATGTTCTTTCTCCGGTCATAATGATAAGGAAAAATAAAAAAACCTAACAGATTATAAACAAATCCATAATCCTATTGTTTATTGAAATCGGATAACAACTTATTGTTGATAATGGAGCACAATCAAATTAATAAAACGAAGTTTCTTTTCAATTTCCTCCCAATTATGCTTATTGGATTTTTTTTTATGGGATAAGGTGGCAAACGACCGAGCGGATCACCTGATGTTAAGTGAACGCTACCCATAGACATCAGCAACAAGCAAATGTGTTGCTGATGCGTTGCCTACCTTTAATGGACAGAGGAGGGCGAAACAGGAATAAGGATATTTCCTTTTCCCCGTTTACCTCTCCCCGTCCAATCTTCTTCCCGTTCCCATCCTATCCTGATGAGGAAAGGGTGGGAAGGGGAAGAGGACTGAAATTAGGCCTCCGGCACCTCACTCATCAGACGAAACGCAGAGTACTTCTACTTCACGCCTGTTTTCTGTGAGGTCGTGGTATTTCACCGGTCGAGCCGGCCCATTCGTGCAACAGATGTTGTTGTTGCGGGCTCTACCACTGTTAAAAAGCATGGGAAGGGGACGGGGAAGGGAATAAATAGGAAAAGGAAATATCACTTTTCCTGTTTCTCTCCTCTGTGTATTAAAGATAGGCAACGGATCTGGTTCTCATTAGCTAGTTGCATGTCTACAGGCAGCGGTAACTTAGTATACCTTCCTCCTACCTTCTCCTATAAATGAAAACGCATCAACGTGGCTCATCCACGTTGCTTTTTAGTCAAGAGTTTTCTTAAATATGAAAAATAAGCTGGTATTAAGTCAGTCTCAAACACTTCAGTCTTTTAAAAGTTCTTAGGTATTCGTTTCATTTTATAAATTCATCATGATTCATTCATTCGAATTCATCATTCATTCAATCAAACATATAAAAGGTATCGCCTTTTGTATGTTTATAGCTAATAATAACATATTCGAAAAATTCCGAAACTGCGTCTCATTTTTGCGGCATCCACTTTTTTCCTTGTACGCTTTTATGGTCTTGTGACTGATTAAAATGTTATAGATAAAGGTAACGAAATAAATATAATCTTCGTTCGACATAAAACAATAGTGATGATGATAAAAATAAAGTTTTATTGTACTGTGATGTGTCACAATCACTGCTGTCCTCACGTAGTCTAACCTATTCACACTGGGGAAAACATTCACATAAAACGTATTGTCATCTCTCTCTGACTCTCTGAAAAAAACTGAGATGACAATATGTTTTTTGGGAGTGTTGCCGACATTGTGAACTCACGGTAAGATTGAGGTAGTACTTAGTCCTTAAAGGCGGGAAAAGTACTTACGACGCGGTTTTCTTATTTTAATTTTATGTACCCCACGTTTCGTTTCTCGTTGGCTCCTTACAGTCTTAAAGTAATGTTAATCAGACTATAAACTTCCTAAATAATTGGGCTGTTAAATCCAAAAATAATTATTCCAATCCGATCGGCAGTTCCTGAGATAAGCGCGAACAAACACACTCTCCAGCTTTATTATATTCAAATATAGATTCGTTGAATCGGTATTAGACGTTCCGTGGTTTATAGCTTTAGATCCTGGTAGTCTTGTGATGTTTTTCTCAAATACAAATAAAAAACTAGTTTAAAGTAAGCGGTGTAAGCCAACAAGATAGACAACTGTATTTAACGGTGAAGCAAATTTCCTCTGTATAACTTCGATAGCTTAAATTGATGCTAAAGTTCATTGCTCTCGACACTTAAGCATTCAAGTAAAAGCTTGATAATTTAAGTAATATAACTAATTAAGGTTTTCCGGTCATGACAACTCGTAACCGCGATAGGAAATAATCTATTTCTTGGTAACGGTGGTCTGTGGGTACTACGTGATCTCCGTACAAGAGTCTATAATGAGATTTATTAAAATTCGCCATTGTCCCGCACCGAGAGCTCTTCGAATCGATTCCAGGTGAAAGTAAATTTGTCGGTCAGAATTACATTCGCCAAGCATCTCGTTATAATATTTGGGATAAGTATTTTTCTTTAAAGAGGATTACGATCATTGGGACTGTCTACGTCCAATAGTGGACGATTATCTGTTGAAGAGGATTACTAAGTTGGACCAACTAGGACAGCGTTGTTCCCCAAGGAAGGAAGGTCGGGATCAATCAAGAGCAACTAACAACGAGAGATCGGAACCTCTTCTGTTTGTCTTCTTGAATACTTATAATATTGAGGCGCTAATGAAGATAGATCTTAAACATAACGGAATGATAGAAAGTGGGTTACTTAACCCCTGTCGACTGTGACATATAACATACGAGCATAAGATGGTAATGTACATAGGCAAGGAGTCCTTTTCTTAATATTTGGACAAACATACACGCTTCTAATTTGTATTACTATCAGATTATCTTGGTTACAGTATTCTGTTTATGACACACTTACTGTCATATGAGACACTCGTCGTTTGGTACAATAAAGTGATGGAGAAGATTTAACGTGAAAGCTGATCAATACAATCTCTAAATGTATACTATCTCTGTCCAGAGTTTAAATTAAGTAAACAAACAATCCTACAAATAGGAACAATATGTGGACATTAGTTAAATAGAAAGGGTATTGAAATTTAAGAAAAATTGGTTTTTCCTTAGTCAGATGCACGATGCCTAGATGAGCACTGGGAGTTCAGTTGTGTTGAAAAGTGTATTAATTTAATTTTGTAATAAAATGATTGAAAATGTGATAATTTTTTTGTGAATATATTACAAAGTTTATTTTGATTTGGTGCAAAAATATTATCATTTTTAGTGAGTGTGTTAGCAGTTATTTTATATGAAATGTGATCAATTATTGTACATATATATAAAAGTGTCAAAATCAAAGTGATATTATTATAGAAGTAAGTGACAACATTTTGATATAATTATCCTGGTGAACTAAAATAATAATATACCTTGTAAATTCCAAAATATTTTCGAAAAACAACTTTTTCTCATATGACCTTATCCATTAGCTATCCATATGACACATCTTCATATACCTTATTTCATTGCATGATCATATCTTGCAATGAAACAAGGTATGCTTGAATTGAATTTAATTTCTTCTCGTGATATACAATTGTAAGCATTCCACGCTAATAATTCAGATAACAAATAATAGTATGAGAGCTAGCAAAATTTTAAAACACCTATTTTTCTGACATTTCGAACTTCATTTAAAATTAGACAACAGAGTACTTTCTAGAATCGTTTCCAGTATTTGACAGCACTCATGTAGAATGTACATGTGTAGAAACTACGGGAACAAAAACATTAAATAAAATCCTTAAAATATGTATAAAAACTCATAAACGATGATGAAAAAAATTGTATCTTGACACGCAAAGAGCATACAACAATAAACACATACACTCAGCTATGTAGACCTATCTAATTTTAATTAGAGAAGAAAAATAGTTTTTCTATGTTGTCTCTTGTACCACAAGTAAGCTCCGTCGTAGGATATTCCATTGTATTAACTATTTATGTTAAGTTGTTGTTAATCCGAGTTAAGTCAACTAGAGCGTTTGTTTTTATTGCTCTGTTGTGTTCTAACAGTAACATGTATTTACTTTCTACAAATGATGTTTGAAGTGACAACTTCAGCCGCGGTAGACGGTATTTGTTAGGGGAAAATCTTTTATGTTCGCGTCAACGACATGCTCGACATGCAACATGCTTATTTGAATTTGGAATAGTTTTTCATTTATTTTTCTTGTATTCAATTTTGAACTTTATTGTTAAGAAACAAGGGTTTATTTTCGTTCATTATTTATTTACTTTTGAACTATTGTCACGCTTTACCACATGTTTTGAGTTGTCACATCTGTCGGCAGTCCGTTGTCCGGCAAAAAAAAACGGATGTCCACAAGCACTCTTACCATAAAATTATTTAAATACATAGTGTTTATTAGTCCGTTAGTTGTGGCATGCGGGATGTAATGTAGAGCAGTTAAAAAAAAACTACAAATACGTCATTGATACTCTCATTCGACCTCGCGTACACATGCTGAATCCAATGGTACATCATAATCAGGTAAATATGGAGATTGACAGAAAGACATTTGTAATGATAGAGTATGATAATATAATTAGTTATATACAAGATAAAGAAACGTTGTAAGGGAAAAACGAGAATGAAAGGCAAACTTTGAGGGCCTCGGATAATGTTGTACACGTACAAGTCGACGCAGCGTAAGTAGGCCTCCCAGAAGATGGACCGATTTCGAATACATTAGATGAGGACGTCAGGGGTCCATTAGATGGTTAACAGTGGTAGAGCCCGCAACAACAACATCTGTTGGGCCGGCTCGACCGGTGGAATACCACGACCTCACAGAAAACAGGCGTGAAGTAGAAGCCCTCTGCGTTTCGTCTGATGAGTGAGGTGCCGGAGGCCCAATTACAGTCCTCTTCCTCTTCCCACCCTTTCCTTATAAGGATAGGACGGGAACGGGAAGAGGATTGGACGGGGAGAGGGGGCGGAGAAAAGGAAATATCCTTTTTCCTGTCTCCACTTCCACTCCTCTGTCCATTAAAGGTAGGCAACGCATCCGCAACACATTTGCTTGTTGCGGATGTCTATGGGTAGCGCTCACAGACCATCAGGTGATCCGCTTGCTCGTTTGCCATCTTTGTGGTGATCAATAGGGGAGATCTACGTTAAGCAGTGAACTAAAATATCTGATATTTAGAAGAGTGCTTGATTTATATTAAGACATGCTGAGCCTGACGGTTTCACACGTCGTGCAATTTAATTTAACCTACACCGTCCAGCCTAAGCTGAACCCTATTTAATGTCATTGATCATATAGATCTGAGATCAACTTACATTGTATTAATTTTATTTCTCCGAACAAACTATCATAAGTCAGTTTCTTCATTTGTATATTTAGATTGTTTTTTTTTTAATTTACATAATAATGCTTCTTTTGGTGTAACGCCGAAAGTAACGTTACTAGATCTAAGTGCATCTTCTTAAAGTACCATCTTGTTGCAAAGGTCGGCAATATTAAAGCAAACTCCACTTTTGATACCGCAGCTCTGAATAGCGAAACCAAAAAACAAACCAAACCAGAAAGACTTAGGGTCCTTCAAAAAGCGAGCTTATCTTTTTCCAAAAGGCCGGCAACGCATCTGCAGTTCCTCTGGTGTTGCAGGTGTCCATGGGCGACGTTGATCACCTCAGTGTTCTCGCCGCTCGTTTGCCTCCTTCTCTTATAACAGAAAGGTGCTCTTTCCAAACCACTGGTGTAGATTCTCTATCCTGGATAATCTTCTTCGGCCCACACTTCGCTTTCCTTGAATATTTGTGTCTAAGTGCATGCCAGTTCACCATTATCTTTTACAAGGCCTCAAGACTTATTTGAATAAAAGAATATTTGTAAACGAAATCTTGAAATTGCTCCGATAAGATTAAGCTAAGCCATGAAATCACATTAATAATAAAGGAATGATGAAAGAAGGGACTTACTTCGTCAACATGTTACTCAATATTAACATTTTTGAAACTATTTTCCTTGTCATAGAGTAACTCGTTATACACACGAATATCTGATTCATAGTTGATCTATGATTCAATTATTCAATACTTCGTGTAATGTGTCACTTAGAAACTTTATTTATCTTTATTTTGTTACATTATAATTTATTAATTATAATAAAGACAATATCTTTAAAACGTGGGATCTAAACCAAGATTATGTTTGCGATATTTTTAACTTAGTAACATTATTAACTATTATTTGACCATTATTTATCACAATAAGACGTGTAACCTGATTTTTTATATGGAAAACGTTGACAAACGAGCAAGAAGACCATATTAGATAATGAGCTAACAATGAGTTGAAGATGCTTTGCCAATCTTTAATGGACAGAAGAGAGGGGAAACAGAAAAAAGGGACGTTTCCTTTTCCTATCCATCCCCTCCCTCGTCAAATCCTCTTTCCCTCCCATCTCAATCTTATGACAAAGGCTAAGAACTAAAATTAGGTCTCCGATACCTGAGTCATCAGATATAACGCAGGATCCTTCCACTTCACGCCCTTCTTTTGTAAGGTAGCTTGTTACACCGGCCACTGTTATGGATATACTCGTGCACAATACCAGACGGAAGTCGGATGACGGCACAGTGACGAACTTATAGTATATGAAAAGAGACTCAGATTGACAAGTTCAAGACTACGAAGGACAATAGATATTTTTTAACGATAGTTAGTTGACCGGCAGAACAATGTTGCCAGCCTAATATAGATAATATTGGACACATTTTATATCTTGTCATAGATAAGTAAGCTTTTAATACCAACTTGATACAGCATACTAAAGAAAGATTTTTAAACAAAAAATCTATTGTACACCATTTGGATATGACGCACAAATAATGAAATCGTAAATTTTATCAGAAATAACGTGGTGAACACAAGTGTGACATTTTAAGACAACTGAATGTATGTCTTAATAAGACTTATAATGTTTTACAGCTTGTTTTAACAGTGGTAGAGTCCGCAACAACAACATCTGTTGCGCGCATGTGCCGGCTCGACCGGTGAATTACTACGACCTCACAGAAGATAGGCGTGCAGTAGAACTATCCTGCGTTTTGTCTGATGAGTGATGCGCGGGAGGCCTTATGCTAATCCTCTTACCATTCCCACCCATTTCTAAAAAGGACAGGAGGGGTAGGGTCGAGGATTTGACTGGGGAGGGGATGAACTATTAGTTATTTTAAAAGATGTAATAGGCTCGCTCGCCATCATTATAATCGAATATAGTATGTTTACTATAATAATATAAGTTACTCATGCGAATCCGGGACCCGACGCTAGTATAGTATCCAGCGATAACAACGACACTGTTGGTTAATCTGCACCTAAACTAAGTTACGATTGTTTCCACTACATCGAAGTGACGCATACCAAGTCCATTTCATAGTTAACTTTGTTGACACAAAACAGATTAATAAAACGAATTGATTACTCTGTCATGATCCTACTCTATGGAAAATATGATCTTTGGCGGCGAAATTAAGAAACTCTTTGATTATTTTACAGGTCTCATTAAACAATCGACGTCTGGCGCGGCTTATGTTGTGATTCCGGCGATTAGTGTACTCCTAGTCGATAAAGCTTATCTGATAGCAGCTCACGGAGCTCACTATATATTGGCAATGTTTGGCGGATGCTATATCAGTTGTGCTCATCTACACATAAGCGTTTTCGAGTTCCGAAGATAGTGTGTCACTCGATTTTCTGTGGAAAAATCGATTTTAAATAAAACGGTAATTATATCGATTTAGCAATCTTACTCTAATTATGGTTATTAATGAGGTCTTTAAAATTGTAATATACAAAACCGTACAGTTTTAACTTCATGCATCTTATGCACATTTTACTGGCGTGTATAAGGTATGCCTAACTTAAGTCAGTACATACGCGGTTCGACTCGGTTCTCCAATTTATTGCAAACGAAGAAAATTTCTAGGACTTTTTATTTTCTTTGACTAAACTAACTCTTCAAATAAGTTGTGAAACTTACGACGATAAGTTTAATTTCTTATTTCAACTTGAGTGTGTGCATTTTTTACGATATTAAACACCCCATCGCTTAAGAGCCTTTTCACATTTTCATGCAAATTTCTAAGATTTTGGACGCATAATTTACCACTTTAGGTAATACTCTGAAATTGTTGAATACTTCTAAAAATTAGATCAATCTTTAGCATCGACACTTTAGTTAATTATTTTCCTATAATTAATTTGTTTGCTCTATGGTGATCAATCTCCCACAACTGGTTTTCCGAAAACTAAACCAGAGACAATTTCAGGCTTCTATGCCTATCACAAATGTTGATAAATTTGTACATAGCATCGGGATAGACATACATAGATGTTCCTATTGTCATATAAGATACTAAATTTTTTATTTTCAATAAAATTAATTATACACAGTAAGTATCAATATTGCTCGATTAAACTTATAAGCAATTAAATAAATTAATAAATATGCGCTCACGCCCGTAATCCAGAGGGGTAGGCAGAGATTATGGATTTCCATTTGGCGCGATCCTGGCACACCTTCTTCTACGCTCATACATCTCTTCATTATACGCTTCTTCTACATTCATACATCTACGCATGCATACACGTCGGTTGTGGGTGCTCCTTATATCGGCCTTTTTTAGTAAGCCACTAATCTGATCGATATAAGTTCTCCTAGGACGTCCCCTACTAACACTGCCACTCACTTTTACAACATAAATTTGTTTCGTTACTCTCTCTTCATTCATCCTTTCAACATGTCCGAACTACCGAAGCATACCTTTCTCAATTCTCGTCACAACATCCACTTTTAAGCCACACTTTTCCCTTATAATGCTATTACTTCAACAACAAAAATCCTGTTTTTAATATTATCATCAATTACAATTTTAATTGCTTAATGATTATTCTTGATGTGAGGTCTTTCTAGTTCATTTCCGTAGATCAATTATCTCAACTG
>JWHW01030733.1:46181-74200 GCA_000931545.1 Papilio glaucus | reverse complement strand
TTCCACATTGTGACCAATTTTTATTATAATCGGTTAAGTGGTTTAGAAGTCCATTGAGGACAAACATTGTGACACGAGATTTATATATATATATATATATTTACATAAACCATTATTTTTTATAACTATCATGTACAATTGAACTAACCTAATCTACAGTTATCTTCAATCCTAATTTAAACTTTTACGTAATAATATAAGCTAAAGCAAGTTCACAGTTTGACGTAGACAGTTCATAAATTCAACGTCATCACAGTTACATGATTCATACAAATACATTCATCCTGGCATCTTTGTAACATGCCAGGCCGATTATAAGCTGACCAATTTCAAACGACCGATATCATACATAGTACAGGGAGGGATTGGGGCTTACGTTCATGCTAGTACAAGTGAACATCTCGTTGCCTAGTCAATTTGACACCGCGACCACGTTTTAACTTGCAGTTGAAATCATATTGATCACCTTTGACCATACCTCTCATAGAATTCTTTTTTTACGAAGTTTCCTTAAAATACGTCTACTTCACTTCTGTATTCTGTGAAGTCGTGGTATTTCACCGGTGGTGCCGGCCCATTCGTGCAACAGAATTTGTTGCGGGTTTATCCCTCCATTTGTTCGCTTGCTAAAATAATACTTATGTTGTAGATGTTGTGGTACGTTATCGCACTCTCCGCGCTGGCCGTGTCGGTGTCGGGCCACGGTCGGATCCTGGACCCTCCGTCTCGGGCGTCGGCGTGGAGGCTCGGCTTCCCCACGCTGCCGGACTACGATGACGACGGCCGCAACTGTGGCGGATTTGCGCACCACCACGAGGTGGCCGGCGGCAAGTGAGTTGTTACAAAATAGTTCTTATGTGTTGTGGTGGTATGCATTCTTTTTAATTTTGGTAAGTCCGCTAAACCTGGGCTTTCACTAACATAATACATTGATCAAAATAAATTATATAAAAACTTTTGAACCCGTCGATTAAGTATCTGCGTACAGCAATGAATTCAATGAAATCACATCAATATATAGCAAATATGCTATGTTACTCCGGGAATAACACTCACAATGAAACAGACATACATAAATACACCAAAAACATTTCCCTGTTTGGTCTGTCGTACGACGTATTGCAATTTACGACTTAATAAATATGTTTGTTTTATATATCAATTGAGTGAATGGCAAACATTTGTTAATCGCTCCCGACCACTTCAGCTCTATGTACCCGCAGCATACACGTGTCATATGCACCAAACAAGTTGATATCTATCAAGGAATTGAAGACATACATACGAGTCATACGATACGTACATATGTGTCGGTTCCTTTGTGACCTCCTAAACCTCTTGGTAATCGTAGTCAAGAGCCACCGTATCCTGTCGCAAAGGAGATGATAGAATGTAGAACGAAAGAGCATTTCTTTTGTACCACTTTGTATCTTTGTCTTTTGGAACGAATGAATCAGCTCATTTTAGCTTTTCAGCAAAATATTTATCTCTTACTTCGCATAAGGGTTATACCACGTTGATGATGATGCTTAATTTTAATAGTTTATTGACAAACTAACAATCAGTCAGAGGTTCTAATTCCGTCGAGCCTGTGCTTATGAAGTGAACTAAAGCTAAGTTTAGCCAATAATAGACTGACTTATTCTGATGTAAACTATTTAAAGTGTGTGCTTGTTAGATTTTCCTTGCCGAAACCTACACTCAGGTCGGTGAGAGACAAATGGACTCAAGCCCCTTCACAAATGTATATAATACTGAATCCGCCCCTGCTTATAAAGATCGCATATTAACTATGCAACTCTATGTACTAATTGTAGGTTGTTATTTAAAAAAATGTTTTTGTTTTGTTTTCCTATTACTTTTATACGTTTACTTATATATTTCTATAAAAAGAAACGAAACATAACCTAAAAACTTACACCTAGGTGCGGTATTTGCGGTGACCCGTACGACCAGCCGCAGCCGAGAGACCACGAGATGGGCGGGCCATGGGGCGACGGTATCATCGTGGCCCAGTACAGCGCCGGCCAGGTCTTCTCTGCGACCATAGACCTCACAGCGTATCACAAGGGCTACTGGCAGTTCAAGATCTGCCCCGACCCCGCAAGAAACGATCAAGCTTGCTTCGACCAGAACATCGTGGAACTTGAAACCGGTGGAACGAAATATTACCCGAATAAAGACGCCAAATACACGGTGAAGTACCGTCTCCCTTCAAATCTATACTGCGAGCATTGCGTTCTACAATGGCAGTATATCGCTGGTAATAATTGGGGAGTTTGCAAAAACGGGACTTCTGGACTAGGATGCGGCAATCAGGAACAGTTTGGAGCTTGTTCTGACATCAGCATTTCTATACCACTCGCCAACGCTGAGAGTGACAAGCCAGCATCTTATTACCAACGCCTGGGGTACTTGGACATCCAAGGTGAGGACTCCGGTGCTAGAAAATGAACAGAACTGAACTAACGTCTTTACCTTAGCAGTATACAGCATGAACTGGGGTTGATTGTATTAATTTATTTTTATTTTATTCTTTAGAACAATTTAACTTATTATTTTTGAGGGAAATAGATGTATATACAAAAAATATGTAAATATGTAGATAAAACAATTAATTTCAGTTACTAATTATATTGCTTACTTGCTTACAGCTTTATTAACGATTTTCATTTTTAATCTATACCTTTTCACGGATAACCTATTGCTAATAATGTTGCCATAAAATAGTAGGTTTTTTTGTTATGGTAATATAGTTGTGAAATTAATTTCTTGTTGAAATTCTGTGAAGAAGTGTACATGTTGTTTACAACTAACGGGATTCAGTTAATAAATTAATATAAGCGACAATTCGCGTACAACTTCGGTTCGTGGCGGCGTGTTTGATGTTAAGCATTTTTATAATAAAAATTTATATCTACATTGTCTTTGATTGCACTGCATAAGTCGATATAATCCATTCAAGGATTAGCCAAAAATATTGGCTGACAGATTAGATCTAATAACAATAAATATAAACCATTATTAATAAATATTATAGTTTATCAGTCAGGGTTTACCTTACGGTCATTGATTTCTGTTTTTGCTTTTGTATCAATTGAAGATTCTACCAATTTAGTCAACGGTACTTTTTAGATAGAGGTTATCAGTACTGATAGGCGTATTAACAATGTATTTGATTCTAACACAATAACATTATCTGCTTTGTATTCACTAACGATATGTTAAAGTAAACATTGCCCTGTGGAGAATGTGTGTCGTCGTGTAGAATTAGTTTCCTTTCAACATGGCTGCGTGGGTATAATGCGGCAGGATGGAAATACACAATTTTATTTAGACAATTCCAGAAACAGAAGGAGAAAAGAAAGGAAAGGAAAACATATAGAAGGTAACATAGGAAGAGAAAACAGTGACACAATACCGGTTATACTGCAGAAAACATTCACACAAAACATATTGTCATCTCAGTTTTTTCAGAGAGAAAGAAAGAGAGAAACCTTGTATCGCTACCAGTTTATACGCCAATGGTAACCCAACGGTTACTGTACAAAACACGATATAGTTTGTGGCGTGCGAAATCGTAAAGGGTTAACGTAGTTGATCCTCTTCTTTTTCTCATCCCTCCCCCTTTCTTTTTTTTCTACCGTCCTTCTCTAACATAGACTATCAAAACATATGCACCTATGTAATTTGGCTGTCACGTATAATACGTTTGTCACCGTCCATAAAAATAATGATGTATTAAATTCCGAGTTAGTTTACTTTTTCATTTATTGCGCTATTTGTATATCTGCATGTACTAACAACACCTGGACTTATTGTCTCCATTTTTTCTATAATCGATGTAAGCATGGCTAAAAAAGTTTAAGAGTTAAAATTACTCGATACTTATAGATGTTTACTTTTGATCTGGTGATATTTTACTATGTCGAAAAGGGAAAATTTCAAAATCATTTTTTTGTGAAGGGACGCCAAGTCCCTTTGAATTTTTAAAGCCTTTACATGATGAGTGTTCCGAATAATTGCTAGTAACAAACAACACACAACACATTCCTACAGGAACAACATTCCTGCCGCTGAGTTTCGTCATCTTCGTCGTGACACTTTCCGCCTCGTACAACAGCTTTGTAGAATGATCTGTCGTCATTAGACTTGCAGGCAAAAATACACACCAATATAACTTAAATACAACAATAGGATAAGATAAACGATCTTTGTAAGACATTTTAACAGTGGTAGAGCCAGCAACAACTACATCTGTTGCACGAATGGCACGACCGGTGAAATACCACGACCTCAAAGAAGACAGGTATGAAGTAAAAGTTTTCTGCGGTTTGTGTGATGAAAGAGGTGCTGAAGGTCTAATTCTATTCCTTACCCCCTTTTTATCATTTTAAAAAGAATGGGAAGGAGAAGAGGATTTGACGAAGAAGGGGAAGGATAGGAAAAGGAAACATCCTTTTTTATGTCGATACCTTCATCTGACCAAAGGTAGGCAACGCACGCACCTCGTTTTGGTTACTGGTAGCGGTCACTTAACATCAGGTGAAACGCTTGCTCGTTTGCCACGTTCTACTATAAAAAAAATATGATTGGTTGTGCTTTATAATAGGAAAGAATGGAAAGGAAATTAGTATACAACAAACTTGTCTTTGTCTCTGTCTTGCCTTTTTATCCATGCATCAGATGCCGTAAAATTTTCGATAGTTTTGTCGATAGTGATTTGAGCCTCAGGGGGTGGTTTTAGCAAAGTAAAAACAAAAAAACACACAACATATATTAAAACGAAAGACTACAAGTTACTTGACCGAAAACATATTTTTGGTATACGGGTTTAGTCTCAAAAAATATGACCCAAGCCTCTACACGCAAACAGTTATTATAAATTAAAACTAATAAAAATTCTAATGTATGTATGTATGTATTTTCGGAGAAGTAGTTGCTGGTAACCTTATTGACGGTTCTTACAGCTTCATCGAATACAGGGCTCGCGATCCGAGTGATCTTGAGCTAAAAAATAAAAATTCTAGGTCCCTAATGTAATCTAGGGGCCTAATGTAATCTATCTACTGTCTACTCAGGTACAACGTGTTACCGTCGAAGACTATAATGACGTCTACTACTAGGTAGGGGTGTTGTCTATGTGATCGTCGAGAGAAGGAGCATACCAGTCCCCCGACGGTCGTCAACTGTAATTATCGAATAACTGGGGGCGGTGAGGACCGCCCTTTACCGCGGGTGCGATTTGTGTTCGCGATGCGTATCTGTCGTACTCGTAGGCGAGGACGGTGAGAGTTTTGTCGTGTCTGTGCTATGGTATGAGTGTCCTCCTGATCGCGGTGGATCAGTAGGACGTGTTTAGGTCTGCGTTTGGCGACTGTAGACTCAGGATTTGGAATGTAGTCGGCGGCCTGAACTATGAGAGGGTTGGGATGTGTAGCGGCGCTTTCGAAGTAGCGTTTCGAGATTTCCCGGAGATGCTCTTGGATCGTGTCCATTTTTAGGTCATTATGTATATCTTCGTTGCGCTGGAACCATCGGGCCCCAGCGGCTTTTCGAAATAAGCGGTTTTGGATAATTTGGAGTTGGTTGATCTTATAAGTGTGTACGTGAGCGAATACTACGCTCGCGTAGGACATTATGGGGAGAACGCATGTTTTGTAAAGCAGCAGTTTGTTGCGAAGGGAGAGTTTGCTTGAAGAGCATGTGAGCGGGTGGAGTTTACTATTAACAATGCTTGCTTTACGTCGGATCTCTTTGATGTGCGCTGCGAAAGATTCTAATAAATTATGAGTAATGTTAGAAATAATCAGAGCTACTCCCCTCTCGAGGAATAACCTAAAAATACTTTATTAATTCACAGTTCTCCTTCAACTACTGGATAAAGTACGACCAAGGCCGAAAGTCCGTGTTGGACCACCGCGGTCCGAAGAAAAACCATTAATTACCAGTAACAAACATAAAAGAAGAAAACTTAAAGGCAAAAAGAATAAGCCACGGAAAAGAAAAAAGGTATGTACGAATTTATCGTTTACCTTTTCAACTTATGAAATGGATTTGAAAGAAAAGATGATTTGTTCCAGATCTAGCAGTACTAGCGTTATGAGGAGAAAACAATCTATGAAATATTTGTATTAAACATTATGAAAAACGGCAAGAGAAATTCGTAATTAAACCTCAGTTATACCAATGACAAAATGAAGTACAAACGTTCTTTGAAATCGTCCCAATTTCAGCTGCGTAGAGTTGCTTATCGATCGACGCCTTTACTCCTCAAAGTTGTTGGCCGATAACAATCTTTATAATGGGGTTTTACTACCCATGTTATAAAACTTTTATAAATCTTGACCGTGTCCGTAGGCAAGGTCGGCATTCCTCGATTACATTTTCCTCTTTACATTAAGAGAGAAGCACAGAAGTATCGGGTTTACCAGGTCCTTTTCTTGGACCTATACATATTAAACATATGAAAGAAATTTCCTGATCCCTTCTATTTATAAATCAGGAACTTATGTATGTAATAAAGATGATTGTATTAAAATGTAAAAACATTATTGAACAAGAATCAACGGGCATTACACAATATCAATAATGGCTAAGTACAATCAAACATGTACAAAACTCCATATTATTACTTTTGCATTTAATAAGTAGATAGTAAGCTTAGTTAGTGTATTTATTTTAATCTGAAGTAGCTTAATAAATGTTGCAATAAAAAAATTGTTTAATTTAATCCTTTTTTTGGCGTAAATATATTACAACTCCCTCAATATGGAAATCAAGTGAGTGAGACACTTCACACCTCTAAAAACTTGAAAATATATAAGTAGACAATATATCAACGTTTTATTAATACCTATATTTTAAATTTTTTATTCCTCTCACTTGATTTCCATATTGAGGGGGTTGTAAAATATTTATGTATGTAATGGGTTATTTCAACTATATTAAATTTTGCTTTTTTCATAGTGTACAAACAGGTAAATAAAACTATTTAATAACCAATATAAAATGACTCAATCAAAAATATCCTTTCTTTCCCGAACAAGATTCGGGAGGTAGAAAAAAGTTTGTATAAAAAGTCCTCCCCGGCGGGGAATCGAACCCCGGTCTCCCGCGTGACAGGCGGGGATACTTACCACTATACTACCGAGGATTATTTAAAGTTAATACAAAATATGGTTAAATTACATACACAAGGAATAGTATAAATATAGCTATTTTTTATAATATTTATACTGTGGCCAAAGTATATATATATTCATTTATGTATGTTAAATAATATAATATGTGACCTAATAATAGTTTCATATGACTTGATTTATAAATAAGTTAATATTTTAATGGAAAAACAATCTTTATTACCATCAATAATGATGGTAACCAATTTTTGAACAGTACTTGCTTTGAACTGTCTTTTATATTCTTTTTGCTATAAACTGCAATTTGCTTTTGTGAGTTAACGTGCCTTTGATTTGATAATGTTAATATTAAAAATAAAAATACTACCTACAATTCTATTTAATCAAAGTAACTTGTTGACACAAAATATTGCCAGTTATGTAGCCACATCCTCATGGCTAGGCTACGCTTTCGCGCTTAAGTTAAGGGAATTTAATCTAGCGCAATAAGTAGGGCGAAAAGTTAGACGACGGTGTGTTAATTTTAGTAAGTGTACAAACAAGATTGCCTACAAACCCTGCAGTCTGCAATTCTCATCTTCTGCTCCAGAGCCAACGATGGCACCTGACCAAGATACAGACGAGGGTCTGAACATTTTGTATACGGAACAATGACTGATTGTTGTACATACAAACAATATATTTGTAAAATCGTATTAGCATTTTTTTTAGCCGATTCCCAAAGTTTTAACATATTTTTGACATTTTACAAACATGGATTTAGCGTCAAATATTTTTAAAAGTTGGCAGCACTGCTTCTGTTTCTGTCACTTTTCAGTTTTCATTTCGTTTGTTTTTCACATATAGCATTTTAGTTTATGTTATTAACATTTGATTTTATATGTAAACTTAAACATAAAAATTAACTTAAGTACGTAAAATGAGTGAAAAACTGAAAGAACTACGAGAGAGATCCCAGAAGCGAAAAAAGTTACTTGCGCAGGCGGTAAGTTTGTGATTTAGGTTATGAGACCTAGTTTTATTTATTATGTATACTAACAACAACAAGGCATAATGTCTAAAATCTGATTAAAATAAATATGCAAAAGCTTTTTATAGAGTTTTTAGAAGTGTAATAGCTATATAGCTATTACACTTCTAAAAACAACAAAAAAAGTCTAAAATTCTAAAAACAAGTTCCCGCTTTTTGATGTAATTACATACGTACTTTGAAAGTTATGGGAATTCAAAAAACATGTTAAACTTATCTATTTATCACAGTTGGGTGTATCTAGTGTGAGTGAGTTAAGGAATGCCTTGGGTGCATCTTTGGATGTGTTTCCCAAGAAGCAAGCTGTGACAGACTACACTGCAGAGGGCAGTGACAAGCCTGTCAGTAAGGAACCGGACAGTCTTGTCTATACTGATTCCTCTACATTCTTAAAGGTTTGTACTTAAACTTTATAACTTATCTTTTTTTAAAAATTCCTAAAGAAATGTGTTGAATGCTTTTATTGTATCTTAATATTAGAAAAAAAAAACTGACTAATATATCAAGGTACAGCCCAAATTACTGGGCATAGAGACTTGAAATTTTGCTCTGAGATTTCTGTTATTATATAGGCGAGCACTAAGAAAATATTTTTCTAAATTCATCCCCTAAAGGTTGTAAGTAGGGGATGAAAGATTGTATAGAGAAATAATTTTAATCCAATATAGGTCAACAATTGCAATCAATTATATTAAATAGGGTGCAGCGTCACTATCCATGAAATATCTCATGAAAACTACTGTCATGACATTCATTTTCTTCAATACTTATAAAGCTCCAAATGTGACAGACAGTTTAAATATAGTACAGGCTCCTAATATTTGTTTTTGAAGTATTGTCTTTTGCAGCATCTGAACATTGAATCCAAATTTTTCTCAAATATATAGCATAAGTCTGTCAGTAAAAAAAAATTCTTAATCTTCCAGGGAACACAATCATCAAACCCTCATAATGACTACTGCCAGCACTTTGTCGACACGGGACAGAGGCCACAGAATTTCATCAGGGACGTGGGGCTCGCTGACCGCTTTGAGGAGTACCCTAAGCTCCGGGAGCTCATCAAACTGAAAGATGATCTGATTGCACGCACCGCTACACCACCTATGTACTTAAGATGTGATCTCAAGGTAAATGTTTTGAGTACTAGAGATAAACAAAAATTGTAGGGAAATATTAAGTAAATTGTAATATAAAAAAATTACTGGACAGTAAAATGTCAATGAATCCACAACTTAAGTCTTTATAGTAGGCACATCTCAAATCTGCAACATACTTGCCTTGTAACTCTTTTTTCATTTACCCTTTCAAGTGCACAAACCACCGAAGCATACCTTTTGAAATTTTTGGTCATAACATCTCATTTTTAAATGTGGCTTAAAAGTGGCCACATATGTTTGAAGACTAATTCATAACAATTGCAAACAACTGTGTGCAGACATTCGACTTGAAGCAGATGGGCAGCAAGTTCGACGTGGTGCTGGTGGAGCCGCCGCTGGGAGCGGGATGGCGCTGGCAGGATGTGCTGGCCCTCGACCTGCAGCAGATCGCGCAGCCGCGTTGCTTCATCTTCCTCTGGTGCGGCAGCTCTGAAGGTGAACAGTCCTTACCAAAGTAAACTACTTCCAATGCCATCAACCATAGCTTCATCTGAACTATTTACTATTCAGGTAAAGGTCTAGTGCCTTGATTCAATTAGATTTAAGTATTATACATTCAATTTTAGGCAACCACCTTAACTGTGACCATCAAAGTGTAAGGGAAATGGGGACTTCTCGGAGCTAGGATCCCATTGAAAGAAAACGCACTGTTCCTGAAAATATTAAAAAGGAAGCTCCTTGCTCACCAAATGTCGGTTTTATATAGCCAAAACAGTTAAGAAAGTAAAAATATAGTAAATCCAATTTTCCATTCCCGACTTGTAAAACGCACCCAGCGATAGATGTACTCATACCTACAGTCATCTAGTTGTTGGCTCTCCTACATTTTAATTTATGCAAGAAACGGTTCACCTGATGTTAAGTGACCGCTACCCATAGCAACAAGAAAAATAAGTTGCAGATGTGTTGCCTAAGATATTTCCTTTTCCTACCCATCACCGCCCTTTCCAATCCTCTTCTCTTTCCCTTGTCCAATCCTCTTCCCCTTCCCTTATTGTCATTATTAGGAAATGATGGGAAGGGCAAGAGGACTAATATTGACCTTCCAGCACCTCACTTATCAGACGGAACACAGAATTATAATATCCTGGATATTATTCACACACGGCCGTCTGATCCCAAGCTATGCAGACCTTGTGCTATGAAAACCAGATAACTGATATACTACATATATACTACTTTACTTTCGGGTAGAACAGAATACCTCTACTTCCCTCCTGTCTTATGTGAGGACATTATACATATATAATATAATTATATTAAGAACTATAATTTGTTAAGAACAATTAAACTTCCACCATCTCCATGTTGTTCCAACTTGTACACTTACACAATTATGGAGCTACCTAGCTACATATGTATCATATATTTATACATATATTTTGTATGTTAACAGGATTGGACATGGGGAGAGAATGCCTCAAGAAATGGGGATTTCGCCGATGCGAAGACATATGCTGGATAAAGACCAACATAAAGAACCCTGGACATTCCAAGAACTTGGAACACAATGCAGTGTTCCAGAGGACCAAGGAGCACTGCCTCATGGGCATTAAAGGAACAGTACGAAGGTCTGTAGATGGAGACTTCATACATGCAAATGTGGATATCGACCTGATCATATCAGAAGATCCAGAGTTCGGGAGCACGGAGAAGCCAATTGAGATCTTTCATATCATGGAACACTTTTGTTTAGGACGAAGAAGGTAACTAAAGTATATTTTTATTTGTAGTTCTCTCTTAGTACGCCTTCTCATGAACAAAGATTGATATTTATCTAAATTTAAAATTTAACCGTCAGTATAATTTAAGAAGTATTTGTTTTGTATAAAGAAAGAAAACTAGTGCTTGTGCTGCAGCCGGCATGCAAAAAAGTTTTTGGTCATATAATATGTTTATTGAAGTATGTTCAAAAATGACAAAATTATATCAAAACATTTGGCAAAAAGTTTACTTAAAAAATATAAACTTTTATCTTAAGACAAAGAATTGTGCAAAATGTTTCGTTGAGATTGAAAACCTTTTTTATTATATAGATTTTTTGGCGGGCGTCCCAATAATTTAGTAACAATGATGGTGTTTTGGAACATAGATGATAAACAAATGAACATACAAACATTGATTTTTATCGATTACACATTCTCAGGGTGCATCTCTTCGGACGTGACTCAACAATACGTCCGGGCTGGGTGACCATCGGGCATGAGCTGACCAACTCCAACTTCAATGCTGAGCTGTACGCGGCTAACTTTTCGGAGGGCCGCGAGAGTACGGGCTGCACCGAACGTATAGAGGCGCTCCGCCCCAAGAGTCCCCCCGCCGCCGGGAAAGCGCGGCCTAGAGCCAGGAATGCCTTCAGAGCTCGACCGAGGGGGAGACCCAATGTCTAGTGACTCAAGAACTAGAAAGAAATAGATATTAATGTGTGAATTGGGCCTTTTTTAAACTACGCAAGCAAGGAGAGATTTGTGAGATTTAACAATGTATTAGTATATGAATAAAAATTGGTGAATTTCAAATTTCCATGAATAAGCGGAGAAAACTTAACTTTAAACAACATATATTTTTAAATAACTGTGACCAATCTCTAGTTTAAATGAGTATAACAGACAAGTGTAACTGGTCAAGATAACAAGAGAACAAAGGAAGACAATGCAGTAAATATAGTGAATGTGTAAAGTGACTAACATACTGGTAGCAGGATAGTTTCAATTAATCCAAAAATGTATGTACAGATAGACAAATAGTTCAGAGCATAGTGTAAACCTTTCATAGTGTAATCAGTGACAAAAAAGGTGAAATTTCGATGTATTATCTGACTTGAAGGACCATATTTTTCTTAGAAGGTGTTAAACATGCAGAACATTGATATTAAGTGACCTCTACCCATAGGCTTCTGCATCAAGCAAATAAGTCGCAGATGCGTTGTCTACCTTTAATGGACAGAGGAGGGGATAGATGGAAAAAAGGATTTTGACTTTTCATATTCATCACCATATCCAATCCTCTTCCCCTCCACAACCTGTCCTTATTAGGAAAGGATGAGAAGGGGAAGAGGACTGAGACTAAGCCTCTGGCACGTCACTCATCAGACAAAACGCAGGTTACTTCTACATCACTAATGTCTTTGGTGAGGTCGTGGTATTTCACCGGTCGAGCTGGTCCATTTGTGCAACAAATGTTGCCATTGTGTATTAACCTAATGCGAAACGTATTTGGAATATTATAGTAATTTGGTAGGTCACTCTAGCAGCTATTTATGTACAGGTTATATTTACTACCTGTTATGTATTATTGTCCTAAACGATATTGGTGATTGAAATTAGTGTTTCATAATGAAATACACTACAAACGAATGTTCTATATATCGTATAATATTGGCTATACTGTCAAGTTTCTATGATGCTTAGATTTCAATTACCTCTCGTACATAAGTAGTTTATAAACTTAGATTAAATTTATAGTAAAGCGTCGATTATCCGAACGACTCCTTAATCGCAATGTTAGTACCCGGAAAGTACAAGTTCATCTTTTTCTTTGCTATTTATCGTTGAATTTTAAAAAAATCAAATTATAAAATATTTAAACAAGAACTTATCTGAATAAATCTGCTTTCCGAACTCCCATGTCCCCCATTAATTCGGATAATCGACACACAATAATGTTGGATTATTAATTGGAGATATTAGAATATACACATTATTTACAATGAAACCAATAGTTTGTTTTATAATTAATATTGTATGCAGTTTTTAATTATAATTTAATTTAAAATAAATTGTTGTCTTGAACATTTCGTCATTGTGAGGAAAATGCAAAATATTGTTAATCTTCGTAATATACAAATTTTAAATATAAGTATTGAAACTTTTCTTATGAATATTATAATGTACATTTTCTTGTCTGTACCCGAGTTACAATGAATGAAAATTAAATATATTAATTATCAATGAATATCGTGTTTGAAAAACAGAATTCACCATCAAATTCCTACGACGTCCTGTTGCTATGTGCTTATACGTAATACTTTAGTCAAATCACAAAAATAATCAAAATGAATATACATAAACCTTACTCAAGAATCACTCCATCTATTGGTGAACTCCGGTCAACAGTTGATCGCATTCAGACTGACGTGCGACGAGATTTTTTCAATTCTTACTTTTGCGTAGTTGTAACAAGTGTCACAAGTGGATTTATTTGATCCATCATTCGTTCTTGTACTTTTATTGGTACTGGTACTCTTAGTACAACGCTCAGGCCGGGATAACCCGGGATGGTCTAAGGGTGAATTTGTTATGTTAACTTTTAGATAAATAATTCGATGTGCTTCCTTCGTCCTATTGTCGCGCGATGATGCGTACGTCGGACGAAGCTGACCGCGGAGCCGAGCGGTCGTGCGATCATGCGATTCGACCAAATTGTTTAGTTTTGTCGTGCGACCATCGACACATCGTACAGATCGGAGGATCTTCAAATATAGTGATCAGTACTAAATGTCCCAATGGTTTCCGTACAACATAAAGAAATAAAGATAAAATAATATACAATTAAAACAAAAATACCTTAATAAATCACTTTATTGATAAAAATATTTACAAACGCCACGCGCCTTCGAATTTGATTCCAGCAACAACTAGCCTCACACTTGACGCTCGCGAACAATAATAATGTATACCGCGAAACACATATCACTATTTATAAACAAAAATAACTAGGATTTTAAAGTACAAATGATGAACTCAAAACAAACTATACAAAAATCACCCTTATTACTTGGCTAACAAATACAATGAATGGCAAATAATTTAAGCAAAATAAGTATTTTATTACAAAACTATTCTCAAATGACGATAAATTTAATGTAATGTGTCCAAAATATCGCCAAATAAAATTTTTAACTGATTTAAGAGGCACATTTTTGATTGATATTTTAACCGGTGATTGTACTAAAACTTGTCAACATGATAGTTAAGATTTAACTAGTGATCTAAAAACGTGGTCTTCAGATAAAGAAAATTAAGACAAGATTACATAGAAAAGATAATGAAATTATTTTATAGCATAATTGTTTTTAAATAGAAACAATCTTACAGAGCACAACAGACAACATTTAATTATTCATTTCTAAAGGTTAATTTGATTTGTGAATCAATTTTAAAAGTGGTAATTTATTGAAAACAAAGAAAAAATAAAACGTGTTCTTGGAAAAGTTTTGCATCGATTTAAATAAAGTATTACCATCCCTCAGGGTATGTATTAATAACAATTTTTTTCTCATATCTAAAGCACTACGTAATTAGGTAACCTCCATATATAATTTTATAGGACATTAGATTCCCATTTTTTTAATTACTATATATATTTATTTTGTAATCTTTCAACAATGTCTTAATATTTTTTACAAATTTTAACTAATTACATTCATATTTTCAATTCGAAGCTTTTTAATATGTAAAATGATTAACATGAAATTATGTCACCGATTGATTGCTAATTTTGTCAGTTTACAATTGGACTAGACAAATTGTGAATTGAACGAGTCATTAACAATTTGACAGACATATTAAAGTATGGACTGGTATTTTGCTCCGGTTATTTCGTTAGATTGTAATATCTATAGGTTAGGTTCGTCGGATTGGACATGATAGCTTATCGTAAAACTAATATTTAAAAATATGTTTACTGCAGATTTTTTTTGCGTTTACCTAACGTCGAAACGTCAAATTGTCATTCGTTCAGTTCACAATTTGATTTACAGTTTATATGCTTAATCCCATTATAAACTGACAAAGTTCATGATCTGTTGGTCACAGATATAACTTATAAAATAGACACTTGTTCACAATAAAATAAGGTATTGTGAAGGGCATGGAACTTGGCATGGTTTGTCCTAGTGGGGGTAAGTTCGCGAGTGTGTATATTTTCATATTTTAAGATTCTCGCCAAGTTATCTGCCGCTCACAATACTTATTTTTTAACAATATAATTTCATGTTAAAACAATAGGTTATATATATTACAAGACATAGGACAACAAAACTATACAAAAAAAAACATCCTGTATTAATACTACAAAATAAACACAACCATAACCCAAAATATATAACAAAAATCACAAATTTTAGTTAAAGAACAATTCCACTATATCTTTTCCCATATCTATTATCTAACGTTCAGCTAAATAACAAACATTTTGATCCAATATTCGAATGACATTAAATTTATCAAAATAACCTCAAAAATCACTAGATTTGTAGGACAACGATCATATACTATAATTATCTGGAACAAGCGTACAGACTGACATTTGCAATTGAATCAAGAATCATCTATGCAGCCTTCAAAACATTACAACGCGTGCAAAATAACATGACACTTGTGTAAAACAAGACCCTGCTCGGTCAAGTATCAAGCCATGTTTGGTACAATTAACCAAGCTCTACTCTTTTGTATATTGTCGCGTGACGTCATCAAACTTAGGTCTCATGTTATGATAAACAAGTAGTTTTATATAGAACCCATATGCTGTCAATTTTTTAAACGAAACGTGTAAAATTCATACATATGTTTTACACCTAGAAGGTGACAGGAAATTACTGGTTTTAGTGAAACTGTCTTTGATTTTCTGTTGAAGTACGTAACCGCGGGAACCGTTGCCGCCTTAGTGCGGATTTAAACTGTTTTTAAGGATTGTTGACTGCGGCACGAGGCTGCCATAACCGTCCATTGTGTATCGCACTCTAAGAGTTAATTTTTAACAAATTTGATTAATCATTACAACGATATACATCTTATATGCGATGGTAAGATCGATAATATCATACGACTTTTCAAATTAACTACAATATTAAGCGACATAATTTCTTTTTAACAATTTAATTTCTACATTTTTTCGTATTTTACGATTCAATAGGTAGATTTCTTTAATTTAATATCTTAAACCGTTTATCTAAATATATAATATAGTTAGCATTAGAATTTCCAGAACGTATAAATTACTCTGTTGACTAAGTTTTATTCTAAACAGATTTACTAATACAAGCCTCTGAAGTAAAATTATTAACTTCAAAACTCAACAACACATTCTATTGCTAACAAAGTTATGCACTAAATTTGTAGTTGGAAATAATATATTTGGTAATTGCAACTTTAAGATCGGTCACACAGATAGCTCGGCGTGAGATATAGTATTCAAAAGAAAAACAATAGTAATGAATGGTCAAAAAATTGCGCCCTCATACAATAAAGGCTTGGATAAACATTTTAAAACCAAGTATACTGGATGGACTACTCATCCATGATATAACTTGGATGATCTAGTATACTAGCTAAATTTCTTTAGCTATGACTAGAATAGAATATATCTGAAAAGAGAGAATTCCTATTTTTTAAATCTCCTCGCTAGATGGAGAAACTCATGTTTTTGACCGAGTAAAAGCTAGAAATAAAAACAGAAGCTACTAGAACAGTGAATAATATCCATCGCAACGCTATCGCCATCTGTGTGACTTGCACTTTAACACATAACAGGCACAGCCCGATGATAATAACTCTATTTGCAGTTGTAACCTAACCCAAGATACCTAGCTCTAGTCCAGCTCTATCCGCATGCTGGCCGCTAGCGTGCCGCACTGAATCTTGGACTCCTTCAGTTTGTTGAGAGACAGTCTCATATCCTCCATGGTGATGGGTCGCACCGCGTCCACAAACTCCTCGTCTGAATCCGAATTTGTGGTTCTGTTTGTCGTGTTCTGGAAATTAATTTAAATATATGATTTTATGCGCAAGATGAATTAACAGAAATTATGCAAAGTAAGACTACACCTTTAAATGGTTTTGGTCTATGGTCTTTGGATATGATAGTACATTTTTTTATTATAATTTATTTTTAATTCATTTATTTTTGGATATCATAATTATATGATCAAGGAACAATTACTCAAAACTCGTGATGAGAGGGGTAGGCTCAGTGTCCGTCAGGATGAGAAGGGCAAGTGGATTGGACAGGAGAGGGGATGAATGGGAGAAAGAAAAAGCGCTAAATGGAAATCTGTATTTCTCTACCTACCCATTTGGCTTACGTGGGTGAGAGTTTATTTATTATTTTATATATATAGCGTTTTGTATAGATTGATACCGGACAAAGGTTTCATGTCACAAGTATGAATGAAATGTATTGAAAGCACAAACCTCATCGTTCTCCCTGGCGCACTCCTCCCGCGCGAGCTCCCTGACGCGGTAGACGGCCGCCTGCCGGCACAGCTCGTGCAGGTCTGAGCCTGAGAAGCCCTCGGTCGCGCCGGCCAAGCGACGGTAGTCGATCTGACAAAATATATACATACAATAACAAAACCGCTCTTTCACCATCTTCATTCTCTCTGTTGTTGAGGTATAGTCTGATTGCTCCGAATGTTGTTGGGTAGCTTATTTGATTGTCTCCTTGGGAGAGTAATGGATCCATCGGGACCCATCATATAAGTAAATAATTGGGGGCGACGGGACGCCCGGCAGATGTGAAAACCGACCCACAAAAGTTGTAACCTTTTCCCATACAATGTAGCTTTGAACTTCATTTCTGTGTTTGTGCATGTGTTTGGCATTCTGTGGCATACTCACATCATTGGCGACGGGTTCGGAGTGCAGTATGAGCTGCAGGATCCTCTCGCGCTGCGCCTCGTTCGGCATGGGCACGTGGAACGTGGCCGGCATGCGGCGCTGGATGGCCTTGTCCAGGTCTTGCGGACGGTTCGTTGCCCCTGGAACATCAGGTTCACAGTAGATCTTAATCCTATCGTATTCTTATAAGGAAACAATGAGAAGGGGAATAGGAAATATCCTTTTTTCTGGTTATCCTCTCCCCATTAAAGGTAGGCAACGCATCTGCAACTCATTAAGGCCTTTGCAGACGACTTTTTTTTGCGCGCGAACAACGCGAAACTTGAACGCGATTAGGCCGCCTAGGGATCCTTAGATTGTTGCGGATGCTTATGGGTAGCATCACCTAATATTGGGTTGACCTCATTTGCCACCTACTTCTATAAAAAAAATTAAATACAGCCTGCACACCGACTAATGATTTCATGATAGGAGATGACATCCCAGCTTGATCAAAACGAAGCAAATAAAAAACTGTCAACTGCCAAAACAATAACGCATCAATTGCTTTGCTCACCCATTATGATGACCGTACAGTTATTATCAGTGATGAGTCCATCCCATAATGACATGAACTGCGTCTTCATCATGGCCGTCGCCTCGTGGTCGTGCTGCGTGCGCGTGCGCAGGAACGACTCGATCTCGTCTGATAACATATCAATAAATGATGACCACCTTTAGTCAGGCAGGGAACATTTCATACGAGTCTATGTTAAATCAATAACTTAATTTCATACAATGATGGAAGCTGTTGTTGTTGTTGAATTGTTCAACAACAACAACAGCTTCCATCATAGTAATAGCATAACGGTAAACAATCAATCAATGAGTTCTCCTACGTCCATTAACAGATGTAGGAATATATACAAAATTGCTGTGAGTAACCTATTATAAGTTTATTATACAAAAATAATGTATTTAATACACTGTATTTCATCTTCCATACAATTAATTACTTCCCAAATATGACAATGTATGTTATGTACCGCTATACAGCAAGTATCAATCATATACGAAAAGATTGCCATTTTCTTACTTCTCACTTGATTAGAGGTCAACAAGAAGTGAGGTTCGGTGAGACTAGAAATAAAAATAGGGCCTATAAAAAGGCTTTAAAATGTATGAAGATATATATTTAATAATATATCAGCCTTATTCAGTATGTTTCAGTTGTTGTCAGTGCGGGTTGGTGGATGTCACATTCCTTCGAATTTGGTGGTTCTAAGACATGCCGCTTTAACACATAAATTACACAAAGTAAAGCACTGCCTGGCTCGAACACGCGACCTACAGCAAATAAGTCGAGGCCTATACCACTAGGCCAGAGGAGCAGTCTCCTCTTTTAAAATTAATATGTATGTATATTTAACAATATTTGGTGGTTCAGGTTTGGACCGCGATCCGCCTGCTGACGAACCAGCTTCTCCAATTTCCTGTTTCCTGTGTTTCGTAATGTGCATACTTAATTAAACATAACAGTAAGTATATTGTTCACAATTTAATGGAGGATTTTTTCAAACTAACCAATGAACACAATGCAGGGCTGGAGCTTGACTGCTAGGCTGAAGACCGCGGCGGCCAGCTTCTGTGTCTCACCGTACCACTTGTCAGTCAGGAGTGACACGTCCAGGTTGATGAAGCTCATGTTGGCCTCTCTAGCGGTTGCCTTCGCGATCAATGTCTTACCGCAACCTAAATACAAGATTAGAACTTGTATCAATTGTTTATTAATGTATTGAGATAGTATTCACCAGCATATATTATTTGTTAAATAATAAATGGAGGGATCTCAAGAAGATTAAGTAAATCATAAATACGGACAGTCGTGGGTGCGCTTACAGGTCACGGCTTTGTCAATAATCATGTGTTTAATATAGGTATTACAGGCAGTTCTTTATGTAGAGCGAGCATGGAGGATGTAGAGATGAAGACCCACATCTTACTACACTGCCCTGCGGTGTCTGATTCGGGGAGCTGGGCTGGCTGGAGTGGTCCAAGTCCCTGCCCACAGGCGAAGTACGAGCTAGACTAACTAGTTAGACAAATAATAAAAAAACATGCTAGCTTACTCTCTGGTAGAAGCGAATTCTATTGGTAAAAGAATATTTAAAATTGTTTCAGTAGTTTTTGAGTTTATCCAGAACAAACAATCAAATATTTATCTTTATAATATTAGTATAGAAGATACATGGCTAGAAGTGATCATTTAACATGAAGTAAAGTACTTAGTTGATTGTTCATCCTCACAATTATGTTTGTGTATCATTAGATACAAATGAGACTTCAGCATAATTTGAGTCACAAAAATTAAGTTAAATTTTTTTAGTTCACAGATGTGACAATTCAATATGGTTAATAAATTAATGAATATTGTAACTATATGTAATGCAATACCATTATCACATTAAACATGGCTGACACTTAATAGGTTATTCATTTAAATACATACACCAATACCTCGCTTTGCGTCGGGGTTACGTTCCAAAAAAACACGACGCAAAGTGAAAATAGATTTTCTATAGCAAACCATTTAATGATCGAAGATAGGTTAGGTTACAAAAATACCTTTTAAAAATAAAATTGAACAAAGTAAAATTTTTCAAACAAAAATAATATACAAAAAACGTATTCAATTAAACAAAATAAACTACATATTCATTTTTTTTAATTAAAATTAATCACTGTCTGATGAGTCCATAGTGGCTGTTGTCGTAGGTCGGCTTTCTTTCACAAAAAAATTGGTCCAATGTTTGTTGAACAACTTTTTTTTTCAATGTAAGATAAATTTCCATTTATAGATAATTTTGTAGCAATTGATATTCGTAGCTACCGCCTGGCACTTTTTTAAACTCCTTCCGCTGTCAGGATCGTTTTTTAAAAAATCTCCATAGCTTCGTCAATCAAACACATCGCTTTAGAAATTTGTTTGGAGGTTAAATTTCGTTCTTTGGAGATTTCTATTAAACTGTCACTGTCATCTTCTTCATTAGAAAATTGCAATTCCAGTTGCAATAGTTCTTTATTAGAGGATTCGGTTGTGCGAGGTTAGCAATTCATTTATGTCGGTCATCTCCATACCTTCAAGATTAGACTCTCTAGCTAAATTGGAAATTTCATGACGAACAGCTGGTGTACCATCAACTTCCGCAGCGCTTCGGTGAACACATTCAGGCGATATTTTGCGCCAAACACCATTCATGCAAGATGGTTTAACCTCTTCCCACGAATCAGAAATAATTTTTATGGCTTTCATAATGCTGAACTTTTTCCAAAACTCTAACATGGTAGGCTTATCTTGTCCATCAGTCTCACTTAAAAGAAGTTTAAATGTTCGTCGAAGGTAATAGCTTTTAAAAGACAAATTTTGATGGCATGGCGCAATTAACAACAAAGGTGTTGCCATATTTTAAGACTCGAATTTAAGAAAATTCAAAAAAAAATTAAAGACTCGAATCCAAAACAACGCAACATGGAAAATCTAACGACGCACGGTGAAAATTAGTAAAAATTAAGCAGCGACGCAACTTCGAAAAAAACGCAAAACGAAACGACGCAAAGAGAGGTATCGGTGTATTTTAATTTCCTTTAACTTACCTGGAGGTCCATGCAACAGCACTCCTTTCGGTGGCTGTGTAAGTCTGCTGTCAGCAAAAAGTTCCCGTTTTTGAATAGGCAGGATTACAGTCTCACGAAGTTCCTGTATCAAGTGATCCAATCCGGCGATATCCTTCCAGTTAACCTTAACAGTTAAAAAATAATATAGTACCAATTATTTATTATTCTGTGTATGAATTTTTGAAGTTATTATACACTTAACAGTTGTGTATAATGTCAACTACTTATTAGGCTGACCAAGACCTTAATCTGTCTTGAGCAGAGACGTAAAGTGGCTAGCATCTCGGTGTTTTACAGATCACATGATGATGAGTGTGTGCAAGAATTACACGAAATAATTCTCACATCTCCATTCTACAATCGGACATTTAGACATACGGCAGGTCTCCATCCTTTCGTAGTATATACCATGCGTTCAAACGAAGCGATTCGAATCTTCGTTCGTCGCACGGATGGCAAAGGATTGGAATAAGTTGCCAGCGTCAGTATTTCCGTCCGATTATTTAATTGAATATGAATATATATTATAGCAAAACTTACATTTATCTCATCTGGGACAACTAGCTGTGACGCTATGATCATCTCATGGTCCGTCAGTTTATCCAGTGCGACCGAGTGCTTGCCACCGAACCCCGCTCTGGAAGATAACCTTCACACATGCAAGATCTGTATATAGTGTCTGCCTTACAGAGAAACAACTGATATCACAGTAAATGAAAGTAAAATATTTTAGAATTGCACAAGGTGTCGCAATAAAATTCTAATAGTACTTAAAAAAATCTATAGTCGAAGCATTTTATATATTACAGGGAAGATAACGCTAATATAATATGCTTTCTTACCTAAATATTCTCAATCTTCACTTAAATAACACTGTACTATACATGCAACCACATGTTCACTAAAATACAACCAAAAAGTTGATTGCATATTTCTATTTTTACCATATTATGTTGATATATAAAGAAGAATAGTGACAAATTCATTTAAAACTGTAATATAATATGAATTGGATGAAGCGAGATATTCTGGGAATGTTTGAAATTAGATTTATTTACTATCCTCTCTATCTCAAGTGAAGTGCTGTTGTATTTTTTAAATATATTGTGTGTTATTACAACACACTAATCTATTTTAGACAGTTCTAAAATTAGATAAATACTAAAAATAGGTAACTACACTCTTTGTTCAAAGACAATGTTTTATTATTTAGGTTCCATATTAGTATAAAAATTGCAAGATTTCAAACATAGTAGTTATGAGTATATGAATAAAAAACTTGAAGTCGACCTTTTAAAGAACCTATCGATTAGATCTTTATACAATATGGAAAGGCGAAAAATTAGAAAATCAAGAGAAAAAGAGGTTATCACGATCAATACATACTTGCGTAACTGTTCACGAGCACGCTCCTCCGCTTTCTTCCGACTTTTCAACGTTGGGTCTATCTGGTTTACAAGCCATTTTATGGAAAAATATGTCACAGCTGATACAAAAGCAACACGAATGGCCATTTGAAAGACATCGTTTCTAGTAAATGCTGAGCCTTCCACCATCATGCCTTATACCAAATTAATAAAAAAATAAAGAAAAGGTGATCTCAAGTCACAGCCTCAATATCGACTATTAACACAATGGTGTTAAGAAAATTTTAGTTATTTTTTTAGCTAACTTTTTTCATCATTTCAATCAAATCACGCAGAGGTAAAATTCTGTCAAAGGTAATGATTAGACACAGAGACATAGACATTTTTGTTCTCCTGCCACAAATAGAGATGTCAAAAACAACAATAACTAAATATTACCATTTAATCTTAATTATTATTTTCATTTTATTGCGCACTTCAAATATAATACCATAAAACCCAGTTACGATGTGATTTCTTATACATAACTGATAAATATTTTTATCAGTGATATTACATATTTCAGATAGTTAAGTTACTATACAAAAGTTACCCAACTTAAAAACAACTAAAAAAAAGCCTCTTGAAGATTGATCCATAAATGACGTATGTTTTTAGTACCAATGCGGAATGAAACACAAAATTTCGAATGCCCAGTTCACTCACAGTAACTATATACTTGTACGAACGAAGTCAATGATAATTGTTTGGGCTAAGCGACTGTGCCACTTTGCTGATAAATGCGATGTATAATATAAATTCATAGTGGTAAATAGTAAGAAGTATTAATTAATAGTGGTGGCCAAAATTGTTATATTTTTCTGTTATTTTAAACTGTTATAATATTTATTTTGTTATTTTGTACAAATTCTGAGATTACTTTAGTTGTCGATTTTGTTATATATCATATAGATTGTTATAATTATCATACGAGTGAACGTTGTGATATCCCACAGAGATTTCAGATGAGTATATTTTTATGTTTCTTAGCGACATTTTAGTGGTGCAATTAAAAAAAAAACAATTGTTTGATGAATGACGAATTTTTGCCGAGTATCGACAAGACTGCGCAGAAAACGAAAATCATAATAATGCTCACTGTTCTTGTTGTTAGATTTTTTTAATGTGTTATAAGATTATAAACATATATTGTCTGGTATATGTTATAACGCCCAACACCAACACTAGTACTTATTAATAGTTGAATCAAAATGGTAACCTGGTAACATGTAAGACGTAACGTCAATATCATGCGGTGCGAAAATATTAAATATTGACATTTTAACCTAACCTTAAATATTAGGTGCAGTGTTATTGTTTGAAAATATTTATATAATAATGAAGAAGCCAAAAAGTGGACCTCGTCCTAAATTTGTTAATGCACGTAAAGCTATTCGAAAGGAAAAAAGGCAGCAAAAAAAGTTGCACAGGCAAGAGCACTATCAGAAAAAGAGATTCGTTGACGATGGGAAAAAATTTGAACCCGGAAAGTTTGTTAAACTTCCACCAAATCTGCAAGAAACTTCTACGGGAGATAAGGTGAAATCATTTATATCACACTTATAAAAGAATAACATTTTTCTTCATGTTTTTTTTTTGCATGTGCTCTTCTGAGAAACACATTTTAAAATTATAGTCCATATTAATGTTGAGAAAACAACCTCGTCCAAATCTTGTTTACATATTGTTTTAATTTTAATTTTCAAGAAAAAGAAAAATAAAAAGCCGTCACTATTTCTGGACATTCTCAATAAGGAAAGACAAAAAGAAATGAATGTAGCAGAGAAACTGAAATCTGAAATGGAAGAACAAAGACGGCTGATGCTTCTGAAAGCGAATGAAGATGAAGACAAGATTATTAAGAAACTTGAGAAACAACTTGGATTGAATAAGTCTAAAAATAAAAATAATCGTTTTTCTGAAGATGGACTGGACTGTATCCTTTTCATGAAATTCAAATGTCTATCTATTAGTAAATATTAAAGAAAGTATTCAATGATGGCATACATTCATAATAAATAAATACTGAGAGCAATAAAGAAATAAAACATAAAAGAGTAACATCAAACAAAATTATCTTCCATAAATGGCTCAGGATGTTTATTTTCTATACACAGCTAGTTTGTTCTCTATTACCCTCATAAAGTAATGATTGGTTCTATTATGAACACTTGTCGCTAATTGGCTAAGTAGCACATAGTAATAACAGCATTATTTATGCATGTTTTGATCACTAAGTGACAATCTGCTGGGCTGCAACGGTTGTCAAAGAAAACTCCGCTCAATGTCCATACCTATTAGGTGTCATAAAAGAACTATAATCACTCAGTACAGTTTATAAGCCCCGCCTATCATAGTACAGTTTTTGTTCCAGCATTTTGTATTGATAAGAATGTCTCCATATTTATATTTTGTCTTTATCTAAAATCCCTAACCAAGTAGATCAGATTTATTAGAAATTTGTGACAGGACAACATCTGAGCAGATTGTGGCAGCTGAAAAACATTTAGCTGATGTTGAAGGAGATTCTGATTTCGATGAAGACTTGGCTGTGGTGACAGGGAAGGAATTATCCAAGGAAAAACATAAAGAGGGGAAGGAGAAAAAGAAGAAAAATATAAGTCAATTTAATGAAGCTACTGAGAGTAAATACAGTTCAAAAGCAGATGCAGATGATGATGATTTTAGTATGGGGGAGAGTGATGACGAACAAGATTTAATTGATGGCGATGATGAAAGCCTTGAAGATGAAGGTAATATTAAACTCTTTAAAATATGGTATATTTAAACTTAAGTTTAAGCAAAAATAAGCAATTAGGAAATTTTTAGTGTCCTTTAAATTATATTCATTTAACTTACATTTGTAACACTTAATATTTAGTTAATTGATTATTAAATAATTATTCATTTTTAATTAGATTTTGCTGAACTAGAACATGAAGAGGAAACCAATTCTGAATCAGAGAAGAGTGAAGATCACGACAAAAGCATGAGTAACCGCAAAACAAAACCAGCTAATAAAGAAAAAATTGTATCAGAGGATAATTTAAGTAAAGTGTTTAGTGAAGATGAAGTGTCACATTTATCTGATGATGAGGATTTAGAAGATGGATCTGCTTTAGAAAATAATGAAGAAGAAAAAGAGACTGTAGATAAAATTAGAGATAAAGAAAAACCTGATGTTTGGGAAGATATTTATGGCAGGAAGAGAGATAAGGATGGCAATATTATAAAAGTAAGTTATATAATAAATCAGCCTTTTTTAGAAATTTCCCCACTGCAGGGACACAGACCTCCTCTCCGAGAGAGAAGGGGCCATAATCCACCACGCTGGCCTGGTGCGGGTTGGCAGATGTCACATGTCTTCGAATTTAGTGGTTCTAAGACATGCCAATTACCTCACAATGTTTTCCTTCACCGTTTTTGGAACAGTGGCGATGAAATAAATTACACATAGTAAAGCGCCTGCCTGGGTTCGAACCCGCCACCTACAGCACGTAAGTCGGAGCCTAAACCACTGCTCATGAGTAAGTTGTCAACATAAATATTCATTTTCTAACATTACACCTTTTTTTTAATGTCGTAGTGATGTAATTCTATCATTGGAAATAATCAGAGGAAAAGATCATAGTTCTCTCACTCACTCACCCTAACCCTAAAGCTATAAACTCCTTTTTCATATTAAAAATAACTTTTATTGAATTTTAAAAACAAATGTTTGAATGGCTCGGTGCAATAATTTATAAGTTTTAATGTTTCAGGAAGAGAAAGGTGTTTATATTCCTCCACATTTGAGGAACAAGGATTCAGCTTCGGATAAAGATTTGGTGCAACTCAATAGGCAAATTAAGAGTGAGTGAATTAATTTTGATATTATAACCGCACCATGCTATAATTGAAATAGTGTAGAAGAGCATTTCTATGGGTAATTTTTTTATGGGATATTAAACAAATAGCTGGTATAAATTTTCACAACACCACTAGTATATCAAACATATTTAAATGGCATTTTTTAAAAATGTAATAAATATAACTTTCAAATGTGTTAAACAAGCTATCTGGTTCGAACTTCCTTGCACAGTGACAGTATTTTTTTAAGGCATACTAAACAAGCTGTCTGGTACCAACCTACATTGGGCGTGTACTTCCATTGAGGCTCTGTACGGGAGTCACAGTCGGCATTCGGTCAGCTCTGCGCTATGTCGTCAGTGGGTAGCCGCGATTGTGGCGCCCTCATCAGCGCCCGACCGACTTGTGGCCGAACACGCGGCGCTACTGTCTGTGGTACACGCTAATGTTGCCAGTGAAGTTGGTGAGTGCTTACCTTTGTAGTCAACATTGAGGCTCTATGTATATGTAAGTCACAGTTGTACGATATTTCGGCCATTAGTAGCTGCGATCGTGGAGCCCTCCTCCGGGGCGCCTGCTAAAAATGCCAGTGAATTCTTTTCAACACTTCAGTCTGGAAATACTGCTACAGACGGTCATACCAAGTAATTTACTAATAACTTTAATAAATACTAGCTCCGCCCCGGGTTCGCACTGGTAGTTTCTTTACACAGACAGATATTTATCCATAGTGGATTTAGACCTTAAGGAGATGAAATCAGATTTTTTTTTCACACAACCTTTACTGTTCTCGCCTATGTAATAAAAGAAAACTCAAAATTTCAAGTCTCAGTCCAGTAGGTTGGGCTGTCAATTGATATATCAGTCAGTCAGTTTATTCTTTAATATATATAAATAAATCCAGGTGCACATTTCCTGCAAGAGCTGTGCAAGATGTTCGACGAGATGGTGGACGGCGAGCAGGCCGTAGAGGACAAGCGCCTCGACAACCTGACCGCGTGCTTGGCGCATCTGTATAGCTTTAAGGTAAATATTACCATGCACTACGAAATGACGGTACAATGTATTCTGTGGGGTATTTGTATTTTTCTGGTATAACTGGACCATTTATGCTGCGCTACCCCTACTTAGCTATGGCTTTGTTTGTTGATTTTATAATTATG
>JWHW01030733.1:29881-45418 GCA_000931545.1 Papilio glaucus | reverse complement strand
GACGGCGAGCAGGCCGTGGAGGACAAGCGCCTCGACAACCTGACCGCGTGCTTGGCGCATCTGTATAGCTTTCAGGTAAATATTACCACGCGCTACGAAATGACGTTACAATGTATTCTGTGAGGTATTTGTATTTTTCGGGACGAACTGGACCATTTATACTGCGCTACTCCTACTTGGTTATGCCTTTGTTTGTTGATTTTATAATTATGAGCGTTTTTATTCTTGTCTGTGGATCAATCTCCAGTCCTCCCTGCATTGTGCCTTCCTACATCTATTTTCTTATTCACTGGTTGCATACATTCTTGGCTGTCCTCTCTCTTGTCTACCATTGTATGTTTATAAGATCAGGTATCTCAAAAGGTAGCCCTATATTTATACTTACGTTTGAACGCGCTAATCGCAGGAACTATAATTTGAAAGCAGGCGCACCGGGTGAAACCGTGGGACACAGCTAGTTACGCGTATTACACACAACTGACTTTTTAATAGTTTTATAAATAACTCGTATTTCCAGATATACCATAGTGCACTCTTATACGATATCCTGGGTCGTCTGATGGAGGTGATATCAGAGAAGCATTGCGACTGCGTGCTGTGCGCGCTGCGCTGTGCGGGCGGCGTGCTGCGGAGAGACGATCCTCTCGCGCTCAAGGCGTTTATACACGACACGCAGACCCGGGTCGCTAAGCTAAACGAGAACGCCGCTACAGGGTGAGTTGAAAAACAGCAAACACTTTTTTAATGAGTGTAAACTTAAAAATACATAAACTAAAAACTTATGTTAACAAACATTCTTAATAAGTTATTTGGTGGAAACTTTTATAGCTCTCCCGCATAATCTGTCACGACTGTATTATCACAGTAGAGCGACCAGAAATAAAAGAAACGCTAACATCCGGCTCGAGGGACCATTTATCTCTTATGTAGGAGTTTATAAGTAATATTATGACTTTGATTTTAATCAAAACAATAAAAATGTAAATTCAATAATTAAAACATCGTTGCCACAACAGATGTTTTAGTTACCCTGCGTATTTTAATTTTGTAGCTGGCAACACATTTACTATTCTTGTTTTTAAAGTGTTTCTCATCGCTGGTTGACGCATTTACCTAGCTTCTATAAAAAATAATAACTTACATATATTATTTCTATTTCAGATCCCGAATAAAGTTCCTGCTAGAGGTATTAATGGCTGTGAAGAACAATAACCTGAATAAGATACCCAACTACGAGCCGTCGTATGTGGAGAGCCTGAAGAAGATCACACGCGGCATCGTGCGGCGCGGCAACTCGGTCGCCACGCTCAATATTAGATTGGACGATTTACTTAAAGGTGAGGAGTTGGAGACAAGTTTTTTTATGGTAGAAGTTGGCAAACAAGCCAAGGTTGGCTACCCATAGACATCTGCAACAAGCTAATGAGTAGCATATGCGTTGCCTGCCTATAAAAGGTTATGTTTAATTTTTGTGAAAATAAATAATCATTTGAGACACAATCTTAATTTTTTTTAATTGTTTTGTTGCTTTTGCCTATAATTTTAATTATAACATATTTCTCTATGGAATATTGCAAGCGTTTTAAAGAAAATATTTGCCAGCTGTAAAATTTTTATTTGTAATACTTATTTTTTTTAAGTACTTATTTATAATTTTTTTTTCTGACAAATTGTTTTAAAGTTTGTCGTTGAATTAAATGCACTGTGGTTTGGCCACTGTTGACCTGTAACCTATGTATCATAAGATTCATAATTAGTTTTCATTATGATGGTGTAAACAATTAGCATTCCTGATCACATAAACATTTTGCATAACCTTAACATTATTTTCCAGCGGATGAAAGAGGAAAATGGTGGATAGTGGGATCGGCTTGGGAAGGCAACCGGCCGCAAGAGGACAGGGCGTCAGTGAAGCCGCCGCCCAGCACTGACCAGAAGCTTCTAGAACTTGCCAGAAAGCAGCGCATGAACACCGATATCAGACGCAGCATATTCTGTGTCATTATGTCAGCTCAGGTATCGTTGTATTTATGAATTAAATAAGCAATTTTAATTAATTAAAAAACCAATAAGAAGTCGGGGAAGAGGATTTGATGGGGAAAGGGATGGACTGGCAAAGGAAATAGACTTTTTTAACCCCTCCTCTAAGGTCAGTTGGCTTGTTGTGTAGCGTATGGGTAGCGTTAGGGTCACTTGATTTCATGTGAACCACTTGCTCATTTGTAATGTATTAAATTATTGATATGATTAATTTATTAAAGGACTTCATGGACGCGTTCGAGAAGCTCCAACACTTGGGTTTAAAAGGCCAGCAGCAGCGGGAAGTGGTGCACGTTCTGCTGGCTTGCTGTCTACAGGAGAGGATATACAACCCATACTATGCCGTGCTGGCTGCCAAGCTGTGTGACTACGATAGGAAGTATCAGGTATATTGAACAAGTGAATATAAAATCTTCGGTCATAGTGCGTACGGCAAAGGATTGGACTAAGTTGCCGCCGTCAGTGTTTTCGTCCAATTATGACGTGGGTACCTTCAAGAGAAGAGTGAATAGGCTGTTACTAAACTAGTGTATACCATCTTTCGACCACATCACTTAAAATCAGGTGGGATTGTGATCAAGCGGTAGTTTATTCAATATCAAAAAGAAGAGAGGATTAGGGAGAAGAAAAGATACAAGACAAATACCGAAGGTTGCAGGAATGATTCGTCTCGACTGGTAAAATACCACGACCTCACAGAAGACAGGTTTCAAGTAGAAGTATTTGTCACGTCTGATGAATGAAGTGCCGCAGAGCTATTCCTCTTCCTCCTCCCTTCCTTTCCTCATTTGCTGCCTATCCTCTCCCCCGTCCATAGTACAGCTAGGCCACTCATCTACTACTAGCGAATGTCTATGGGTAGCGGTCACTTCACATCACGTGAACCGCTCGTTAACCATTTTCAAACAGACATTTTTGTAGGTAATAGCGGTAAAAAAAAGAAACGGTGGGAATGAGGGGGGATAAGAACTGCGGCAGCTCACTCGTGAGACGAAAAGTAGTTTATAATATCTCGTCTTCACGCTGGTATTGTACGTCTTCGACTGAGTTGGTTAGTTTCTTTGTTGCACCAGTTCCTACACCTGAATTCTCCTGAATACGTTTTTTTAATTTCAGCTGTCGATACAGTTCTCAGTGTGGGACAAGATCAAGGAACTAGAATCGGCGAACAAGCAAAGTCTTACGAATCTAGCCCAGTTCCTCATACACCTGATCATGGAGAAGGCTTTGCCGCTATCAGTCTTGAAGGTAGGGTAACATCGAGTCTAATATAAATCTCTTATTAATGTAAAACAGGCATGTATTTGCATAGGCAGTTAAATATATGTGCTGTGACCTATTCATGATTCGTGTTATATTAATATGGATGAATCTGAATTAATATAATAATAATAATTAATAACATTGAATATAATCCTAACTAATATTATAAATGAGGATTTAAGTTTGTTACGCTTTAACTCCTTAATGACTCAACTTATTAGAAGGTAAAGAAAATAACATATGGTAGCTTTTATTCGTTAATTAAACCTGAAGTACATACCTTAATTTACTTGTATTGGTAGAGCCCGCATCAACAACATCTGTTGCACGAATGGGCCGGCTCGACCGGTGAAATACCACGACTTCACAGAAAACAGGCGTGAAGTAGAAGTACTCTGCATTTCGTCTGACGAGTGAGGTGCCAGAGGCCTAATTTCAGTCCTCTTCCCCTTCCCAGCCATTTCCTCATAAAGATAGGATGGGAACGGGAAGAGGATTGGACGGGGAGGGGTTTAACGGAAAAGGAAATATCCTTATTCCTGTCTATCTGTCCTCTGTCCATTAAAGGTAGGCAACGCATCTGCAACACATTTGCTTGTTGCTGCTGTCTATCGGTAGCGCTCACTTAACATCAGGTGATCCGCTTGCTCGTTTGCCACCTTATTCCATAAAAAAAACATTATCGGTTGCCATGGTAATCTCTTAAACTATGTGATATGTATATACATAGTTTCAGAGTATCTAAATGTAATTGTGGTTAGAACATTTTGTGTAATAATTATTAAATGCAAATAACAAATGTCATTATATGTAAAGATTGATAAAATATGCAAATATTTAAATCTATATAATACAAAATGATAATATTATAAAACGACTTCCAATTATAAATGTATTAATAAGCATAAAATGCAAATAACCAAAACGATTATTAGATAACGCAATAATTTAATACAAACCAAATGAAGCTGTTAATATAATTTTATATAATTATTATTTACAGATATGTCAATGTTTTTTTGACATATAAAACTTTAAAATTGAATGCATTGCATCACCATTTTGTAATGTGACATAAAATCTTCTCATTATATCATTAATGTGTTTCATATTTCCACAGATAATTCAATTCTCCGATTTAAACAAGAAATCTGTTCGCTTCATGCGTCAGATCTTATTGGCTGTGATAATGAACGCCGATCTCCAGGCTTCGTTGGAGGTCTTCCACAGAATATCCAAGTCCCCGAAGCTCCACATGTTCCGGGAAAGCCTTCGCCTTTTCATTCAACACTTCCTCGTCAAGAACGCGGGGAAGAAGAGCAGTGTATTAAGTGAGGAAGAGATGGAGACATTGAGAGAAAGAGCCGCAGAAGTTGACAAGATATTGACTCTACACGAATCAAAGCTTAAGTTTTAAATATATTTTTGTATATTGTAAAATTGTTTCATTTTCTTAATAAAAATAAAAATGGTATATAGTTTAACAACAAAATTAACAAGAAAATTTTATATCACAAAAGATAATACCATATTAAGGAAAATCGGGGCCAATTGCTTTTATCCTTGAAAATGGTCTGTATTTTGTCACAGAAACCTTTTGTTGTGGCAGATGCTAAGTGACTCTCGCAACGATCTAAAGAGTAACGGATGCAGAGAGTATATAAAAAAAGAAGAAAAAGAAACATGCATTGTCAGGGGTACAGAAAAAGACATAGGATACCTTCTATCCCGAAACAAAAAATTCAAGAAGATAGAGCGAGTGATTGATCCACAATTGTTTTTATTCCTTGATGGAAAGAGAGAGATATAAGTTGAAAAATTAAAAAGTAACATTTCATATACACATCGTTAAATTCAATATAAAAACGATCGTTACACTTTTTCGTTTCATAAAATCCAATTCACAACGTCCCAAAAGTAGTTTCACTTCAAGAAACCAAGCGTGCGAAGTCTCGAGCAGCTAGTACATTATATGCATGCAAGTGGTGCGAATATAACTCGCCTGTTGCCAAGCGGCATGTTATCAGGCGCGTCTGCCAGGACTCGGGCTTATCAGTTGATTAGCTCCGATCGCTGATAACTTGAACATATTCGACACTCGGCCAACCCTGCGCGTTTCTCATGTATATATACTATCTGTACATGTAATTTACGTATAAAGTAACGCTTTAATACGCTTAAAATGATAATTTAAATAAAACACGCTAAATTCTCATTTCATAACGTACCAATTGGTATTGAAATTTGTACCTAGATGGCGATATTCTCAATCTTGAAATTATTATTTTTTATCACCATAATCCTGAACAGGCACAGTATTGACATCGGTTCTCGGCAAGAGTGCAAAGTTAGTGAAAATTTGTCGTCAGTTTCCATCACGGACAAACATACAGACCAAGCTAATAAAAGCGAGTTTAAAAGATTATAGAAGATTGCTCCCATGTTAAAAGGTTTTTGTGTAATGTAGATTGTTAATAAATACCATATATTTTAAAGGTTGGTCTTATTCTTGGGGAAGGTTGACGACCAGCAGTGGAAGTCTTCTCACTTCATTGAGAGACACAGCTTTGTATTAAAGTTTATTAATTTCACCTTTAGAAGTCCAGTAGGACAAATCACAAATCGAAGGTTCAGGAAAAAGACATCGTTTTCAGCAGGTAATTTTGGTGAAAGAAGAACTTAAAAGATACAACATTCATAGACGCGAAATTCGCCATCTAGTAACAAAATTACCACTCATTCTTAAATGTCGTACAAACCGACTAATTGGGCAAATAACTTTATTCAGGTAATTTTCATTTTGACAAAATGAATACGAAATTACTTCAAAACTGTTGACTGAAACAATACTACAGTAGATAGTAGATGCTTTTAAAGCGAAATTCGATAAGTATTACATAACCTCAAAAAAGTGAGCACGTTCGTTCTTCTTAGATACGATTTTTCATTGAAAACTTTATAGTCATCAATCTTTCATAACTGCATATACAGCAAAGTAGTCAGCGTTACAACGTAGTACATTGGACAATGAATATGATACGTACTTATTACGTTTCATTTTCAGCAACTAAACGAATTGTGTAACCTCATTGGCGGCAAGCGGTCTCATAAGAACGTTGTAACATTATCTAATGCTGATAACATCAATAAAATAACAGTGTGAATAAATTTATAATTTATTGACCCTTTTTCGGTACGATAAGGGTTATTATAATATTGTAGAGGCCACAAGTTATATTTTAATAAAGATCTTAAAATTACAGTTTTCAATCCTCTCTCCCTACCTTCTTACCTACCTATCTTTATAAAAAAAGGGGAAGAAACATGCAGAAGCAACTATTACTTCATAGCTATCTTCTATGAGATTGCTGTATTTCAGCGGTCGAGTCGGCCCATTCAAAAATTTTATGTCTTGTAGAGGTTATATCTAATTCAAAGATCATCTTTATTTAATTAAATATTTTAATTAATGGTCGGAAACAATTTCTGAGATGTGATGGTTAATGCAAAATATTAAATTGTTGTCATTTAAAAATCCATACGACCAGATATAAACCTAGCTATAAGTTATAAAACAACTACTACTTTGTTGGTCTTTATTTGTAATGTATTGACGCAATGATCGAAATAAATATTTGTCATCCAATTACCACACCCACTTTATAAACCTCGCTGCTAATTCTCACTCTGTTGTGCCAACGTCTTCAACTGCTTAGGTTAGTGATCAACGGTTTGTTAGAGGCCTATGCTTAAAGCGCATCGTTATAATTATTTAAAAATAAATGAACGAACTAGGAAATGGAATTCGTAATTGCCTTAATGTCCATTTGGGTATTCTAACCGTGGTTTTATACGGCCGAAAATATTCACATAAAACATATTGCCATATCAGTTTATTCAGAGAGAAAGATAGAGAGAAACCTTGTATCGCGACACGGTTTTACGCCAGTGGAAACCCACGGTAAGGTAGCATGACACTCCGGGGAAGAATACGAATCTAATGATACATCACTCTTCAAAATCGGTAAAGCTGTTTAGGCTACAGGAGGTCATAGACAAAATGCACATACATTTACATACTACATTCAACATGCGCGCGAACTACGAAGTCTATAGTTATATACTATAAACTTTCTCGGTCATCACACCACCCTGGCCTCCCTGATATGCACACATCTACATTCTATACATAATACATAATCACACCACCTGCCTCGTATCCTGCCTCAATCACCTCGTAGAATGATGGCTGAACCACATAAAATTGTTAAAACGACATGAATTGCATATGGATACCATCATCATCTTCCTGGCCTTTTCCCCCGTTATGTGAGGTCGGCACTGTAGCACCGTAGTCCACCTGTATAGGTTTAGACTATACTTTTTACAACCATGCCCCTGCTCACCCTCCTCAGACAGATGCACTTGCATGGCATATATTATATATTAATATGATCAATTTATTGCATATACACTAAGATTTTGACATATTTTTAGATATACAATTTTTTAAAATATTTTGATGAGATTTGACATTTGGTATTTAGGTTTCTGAACGAAGAGGAATGTGGATAAAACAGTTTCATTGAAGAAAGTGCCATCTATATTGTACAGAAAAAATATGCAATACTGTAACGAATATTGTTGTGTAATTTGCGTTAGTTAAAGAAACTAAAACTAATTTATATTACGTTACTTAAATATCATACTTTTATTTAAGGTTAACTAGACTTGAAGTTCTGTCTTACACAAAATACTATCTTTACAATTTTGAATATTTGCGCCAAACGATGCGATGATTGCGCCACCATGCGTTAAAAAGTAGAATTCACAGTGAACAAAGAGAGCTAGCCACTACTAGAAATTAAGGTTGTGTTTTATCTCTGTCCGACGAGCGCGTACGGGTCGAGCGCGAATGGGACGCCGTCTGTACTTTCGGCCATCAATTCATAACCATCTTTCTTTCTTGTGCAACTGTTTCTCGTCGGTCGTGTTCTATGATCTAGTGTTAATGCAGGATGGACGCCATTCGCGCGAGATAAGTTCCAGTCCAGCAGTGTAGATAGTGTTGCGCGTGTAGTGCCGGGAGTATGCTATAGTGTGTGCTCTGGTGCGTTAGGGTGGTCTCAGTGCCTCGAGGTTGGGAGGTCGGGAGCTAGGGAGGTTGGCGAAGGCGCTCGGCGATCGGCTGGGCATGGCGGGCGCAAGTTAGCGGGCGGGAGCGGCGTCCGCTCGCGCTCCGCCGCCGGCCCGATGAGCGGGGCATGCTCGACGCGGCGGAGGTTTTATGGGTATTTGCGTGAGCTGCCGGCGCCGCGAACGAAAGGCACCGGAGAAGGGTTGGGTGCCGCGAGGACCCGCGAAGGGCGCGGCGGCGGCCGAACTGCTACCTCGGCGCGTCGACCTGCCAGCCATGGCCAACTCTATCTCAAGCATCAAGATGAATAACCCCTTCAAGGTCATCGTCAGCAAACAGCGGAAACGCTACACAAAGAACGGCTTCAATTTGGACTTAGCATGTATCCTTTTTTGTGTTTCCAGTGTTCTGTGAAATATTTTAACGATATCGATGTCTTGGAATGGGTGAGTCGTTGCCTTTACTATTAGCTAATGCATTCGTTAGGGCTTCGGCGATGATATGCACTCAGCATCATTGCGGCGAAGCCTGATAACCTGTCCCGAGCATCCTTAAATTGTTCAAGGGCACTTAGAATTATAGCGTGCACGTCGCCTCTATATAAACTATTCGATGATTTCGTCTGTTTTTGAGGTTATAACGCGTCTTAAAACAATCAAATTGCGCTCAATTTTTCATTCTCAGATAAATAACCTATAAATGCGACAAGACGTAATAACGTTTTAAATTTTTAAATATGCTTTAAAAAACTCATTTCGTTTGAATAACGCTATTTTATTCATCGACTAACGTAAATAGACGAGGCTAGTGCTACCATCACAAGTACAGATAATATTTAACACTATTATCTTGCATAGCAACAGTGTCCCTAGCTCATATCTTTATAGGCTTAGGACGTAATATACTTCGGAGACACATGAGCTGTTTGATTATCATAGTAAAGGATCACTGATAGGCTGTATTTACAATATAAACGACATTTTGTTCTGGATATAGGTCCCTTTAAAGGTTCAATTTAAAATTGTTCTCAAATTGCTCATAAGCTAATATAATATTCCTTATTGAAATATTAGAGTAGTTATAACATTTATTTCCTTATTGTAGGCCTTGATTGAACATGTTTCCAATTCCCTTCAATGGTTTTTTTTTAATGCATAGTTTGAAATTGTCATAAATCATGCTTTATGAAGGCTAAGTTCACTTCGATAATCAATTTGATAGAATTTTTTTTTAACACTATTAATGATATAGGTAATTTATCAATTTGTAGCTGTGATGTTATTCATTTTACTTATAATTATTGTGAAAGGGTACAAAAGTGATTAGCATGTTAGGCTTTGGCATAAGATATGAACATTTGATATCCATAAATCTTATTCATTTTGTTATTTCTTTTTGCTTGTCTGTAATATTAATTTATTGAATCATAAGTTTGTCAACTTATACATAACTATAATCTATTGTAAAAGATATTTCTTGTCTAATTGTTGGTCGTATGTCGTCTTATAATGATAGCTTTGGTGTTTATCCATCTCTAGTTCTGAAGAATGGATCGAAACCAAGGCTATTGGTAATTTGAAACAGGAATCATCTTATTAAGATGAAAGGATAAGAAATGTATTCAATAATGATTTGATAATTTGCTTGGTTATAAGCTATGTTCATTAATCAAAATGAAATTAACACAGGGATCATTTTGTGTTTATGTGAAGTTTTACATTTAGAATATATATTTTTCTATTATTATCACTAAGGAGCAAGGGTGGAGATGAGTGGAATATAAAAAAGTTAATGATATGATTCTACAAAGTAGGAATTATATTCAACTTCTGCTTACTTAATTAGTGTTTGGGCTATAATAGTAACAGCATAAATTATTGTTAGTTAAGTTATCCATTGCCTAAGTAGCCCAAAGAGATATAAAAAAATGTAAGTCTCAAGAGTTAGTTCATTTAAAGATAGACAAAGCCATGAAGTAGTATTATTGTGTTTTGTCTGATTCATGAGGTTCCCCAGGCCCTAGGTCCTTTAATCCCTTTCTCTTCTTTATTGAATTCCCTAAGGCTGGCATCACAGTTGCATATCTTGGATGTTATGGATGTTTGTCACATAACACCTGGTGACCCGCTTGCTTCTTTGCTCACTTCTAGTATAGAATATGTACTAATTAACTGTTTCTTTAAGTGCAGTGGCAGATTCAAGATTATCATTTGAGGAGGGGCTCAAGTCCCTTGAGGCTAGGTTTTTAATGAAGTAAAAACTAAAAAAAAACATGTCTTATACAGTTAAATTTATAACAAGTAAGTGTAACGTTGCCCTTACTTCACTTCCCTTACTACACAAAAAGGGAAGAATTCTAAAGATTGAGAGGAGTTTAAGCCCCTTAGTCCCCCCACTTTGAATCCGCTAATGCCTAAGCTCATCCTAACCTATGTGTAATGTTGACTCTGTTCATTGTTCCATTCCAATTCCATTGTTATATCTGGATATATACAAATAATCTATAGTGTCACTTATTGCCGTCAAATTATATTTTAGGCCATAGGAAGATGGATTAAACCTACATAACTAGTTTCAAAAGTACTGTTTGAATACCTTAGATTTTAAGCAACCATGCTTAAGTTAATTCCTACTGTGGATGTTTAAAGATTTACTATATGGTACAGGGGCTAAGATTGTTTTAAGGTTGTAACTTCATGAAGACTTAGTTAATTAAGAATTTTTTTATACATTAGATGTGTTTTCAAAGAGTATCTGACTTTTTAGCTCAGTTATACTTAATGGTAATCCATGAATAATTAGTCGATAGGTAAGTCCTAACCAAATATAAATATTTAATTTGGTCTAAAGTGTTAACAAAAAAGGTTTTAACAAGGAAATGTTTATATAGAAAGTTTAATCTATATCCAGATATATATATTTATGCTGTTGTATTTTAATCTTAAATAGTTAGAATAATTATGACACTAAAACAAATACTTAATCACCAAGTTCTGAGCTCCTAAATGTGATGAACGGTGAATCGATCACCATACAGTGCTCATCAATAATATTGGAAAACATAAAATTGTGTTTTCAAACATTTTTTTTGGCTCAGCTGGGAATTCAAGCCACTAAGGTTATTCAGTCCGACTCATTCTTATATATGTATATATATAACTGTAATTTTTGTTTAATATTAATGTAACACATAGTGGAAGAGTACATCAGCAAGTACTACTGTATAATTTTGTAGTGGGTGATGTGTAGAGCCTGCATTGGCCAATGACCTATGGGTATGGTTAGCTAAAGACTATCACTTTTATAAATGCCTTGTTTCAATGTTTTCACCTTACACAAATTCCTTAGTATTTTATAATTTTGTAAGTCACTTGGTCACATATATGATGTTATAAATGTGGCCTTCAATTGTAAATTTTAATAATAAAATTATGGATAGAATAATAAAGATAATAGCTTAAAACTAAATTACATATAACATCACTTTTGTATACCCAATGTGGAACATTAATTCCTTCATATTCACACAGTAATAAAAGGATTGTAATGAAAAATGATGTATATTGTCATAATTGGGCATAGGGAATACAATAGCAACATAGTGGCAGTATCTGATATAAATATTAAATACACTATATGCTACTGATGTGTATCTACATTTTTATACATACAAAAAAAAACATATATAAAAAAATTGTGTAGTAGAATTTGTTATTAACAATGTTATTGTTATGTCTGTAGTGATAGCTATCAGTTGTTATATAGACAAAGACATGACAAGGAATGTTCATTTTTGTTTAAAATTGCAATAATTATGGTTAGACACCTAAACAAAAATATTAATAAAATTACATCTAACAAAATAATTTTCCAGGTAGAGTATGTTGTCTTGCCAGTGGACAGACACTAGACTGACAGATTCTTTTTTTCCGGCTTAAACTAAAAAAGTACTGAACTGATTTTACTCCTGAACAGAAAGAGCATCAGATTGCTATCATGGCACATGGTATTCAAGGGTGGATAGAGTTAACAATCATGTGTATTTTTTTATTTTAGTATCTAAAAATTAACAAGTAGTAATTAATCTTGCGTGTAGTTGGCTTCTCCTTAAGATTGTCTCATGAACTCTAAACCCCATTGGGATTTGAATAGCCTTCAGCCATAAAAAAATAACAATTAAAATAAATTAGACATTGTAATTGTTGAAGTTATCCATTAATAATTTATTCATGGTGCTTAATCGTGTTAATATAAATGTGACACGTTCTGTCTGTTGGTTGGCGGTCAGTCAATGCCAGGTGGTGATGGCAGGTGAACACTTAGCACTGTTTTTTGGCAACTACATTGTTTGATGTTACGCTTAGTGGAATCAGAAAGCTATATTGTTGCATTATTGTATTGTATAATCGGCCTTAAGGTGTGCTTACATTAGAGTATACAATATTTTATACATATATAGAAAACACAAATATATCAATTGCAAGTGATGAACCAATTTCAATCCTCTTCCCCTTACATCCTTTCCATGTAAAGATGGGACAAATATTTTTCATATTTTACATTAAAATACATTATCCTGTATCTGATGTTAAATGTACACTGAGGAGGGGCTCAGTGTACTAAAGTATCACATCTGCAACTCATTTGCTTGTTATGGACACCTATGGGTACCAGTCATTTAACATCAGATGAACCGCTTGATTATTTGCCGCCATAAAAAATCTCCTTACTTCCAATTGGTTTCTTTTCTTTGTAATTCCCTGGGAGTACTATAATCTCTACCATCATCTTGTAAGAATCGACTGCAGCGCTTTCCCCAATATATTGATCATATGCACGCATCCATCCAATTCCAGAGTTTCATGAGGTCATTGTTTATCTTATATGCGCCATGCATATGAGGTTAATTATGACTTTCCTCCTGACCTGTTGTGGCTAACTCATCAATAAAACTCTACATAGGTTTTTTGTGCACCCATTTTTTTAATATTCGTTTATTTACTACGTAGGCAAGCTATGTTTTTGGCTTTTTATGTTGCTTCAGTTTTGTGCATGTTATTGTTATTACCTGTGTGTATGTGTTGCGCAAAATGCTTTGGATTATGATTCTTTATGCATTTTATATGATAGTTTCATCTAGTGTTTAATGGATTAGCACCTTTATGCACACATCGATATTAATTTTCTAGTCACACATTAGAAAACCATATTCTCGTCGTAATGAAGGTCTGATCAAGAGGTCGATGACCCTGGCCTTAATGTCGTCGCCATCATATTCGCGTCTATTATGATTATTTTTTTGTTTACTTTGTGAAACACAGTCGGCGTGTCGCTTAGCAACAATATTCAATCTGCGGTATGGTACTTTGCACATGTTATGAGCGAATGTGAATTTTATTACTTACGCCTGCTTAAAATAACTTGATTCCGTTTTTATGACTCGCGCGAAGGGTATGGCTGTTGGTTTTCAATTATATTTATATGTTGACCTTCACGCGGTTTGCTGACAGCTTGCCTTATGTCAGGTCATCAGATTCTTAGTTGTCAGACCATGCGGTCGGGGAAGGGGAGTTGTCTTCACTATTCCCAAACGTTAATATCTAATCCTACATATACATATATCTTAATATATTTAAACCATGTGTTATTGTGTTCGTACACGGTATTTTTAAAACCAATAAACCAATTTTTATTAAATATGGTTTATTTCTGCTTGAAATATACTTTTGGTGCTGACACCGGGTGTTATTGTTGGAGGTGATTATGGTTTTGATTAGACATAACCTATATTTTAGTCATCCGTAAAGATTGACCCATTATTTCAATGATTTCCTTTATTATAATAACTGATTGAATGAATGATGGTATAACGGGTTTCTTTAAGTAATTATTTTAAGCAGAATTCGCGGGCGCAGCAAGTTATAAACGTACGTAAGTACAATTTATGCTGATTATACTTTGCTCGATTACAATGAATAGTGAAACGAAGGTTGTCGGTTTTGCGTCGAGTTATTATTAAGTAATAAATCTTTCAATTATTTAAGTAATTGACCGCCTGATAATCATCATTTTACCCCGAAGCGATCGTTTTGTTTTAATAGTTGGCGCTATTAAAAGAAAAACGGGGTTACGATATCTTCGTAACACGTTTACTACAAAGAAAATATGTTGATTTTTTTAACCCTACAAGATGCCTGATTTAACAGTGGAGCCCGCAACAATATCTGTTCCACGAATGAGCCGGCTTGACTGGTGAAAAACACCTTCACAACCTCACAGAAGACAGGCATGAAGTAGAAGTTTTCCTCTCCTCTTTCCATTATAGCTAGGCAACGCATCTGCAACTCATTTGCTTGTTGACCCCACGATCCCAAAAACCTGCTGCGACATATAAAAGTCCACCAAACCCGTTAGGTAGCGCTGTTATCAGGTTCTCGGACATTGTTTTTCGTTAAGCTGGTAGGCCACTGTTCATGCAAGACAAACCACATTTCGCTTACGTCCTTATCCCATAAAAACATGACTTGGCACATAACTTCTACGCAATGCTAATGATCACATAAAGGTCTTTGAAACTATATTAGTAAAACTCTGTTGTGGTCAGTCTTGTTGGGGCTTTATTTGAGTAATAGTTTGTTGGCGTGTGATGTCGGCGTTGTATTGAACTGCAGTGTGCGCGTCGTCAGTAGCCGGTCACTCGCCGCCGTCACGCGATCGTCAATCAACACCAACTGATGGTAATCATCGATTCAAACGGAATTGTCACGGGTGAAACTGATAGTTGCTATTTACTTTGTGAACACGCGTTTTATGTTACTGCACTTATTGGGGATAAGCTATGCGGGTAGATGGATTCTAGTTTTTTACTCCTAAGATACGTAAAAGTGCATGCAATGGATCACCCATGAGTAATTATTCAATGGTTAGTACAGCATAGACAGCGTTATATCTTATCTACTTCAAAAAAGTGGTGGTTCTCAATTCACTTGTATTTTTTTTTAATGGAAGAAGGTGGCAAATGAGCAATCGAGTCACCTGACGCCAAGTGACCGCTACCCATAGACGTCCGCACAAGCAAAAGAGAGAGCTGAGTCGCA
>JWHW01030733.1:16807-27017 GCA_000931545.1 Papilio glaucus | reverse complement strand
CCTAAGTCGGAAAGGCCATTACCACGTATATAACTTCTAGATTGGCTGTGCAGTTGTGTTAGACCAGTCTCCACCAGACCAGTCTAAGCGTTGACAGACCAAATACGTACTTATTTTTTTGTATATGAAATATAAATAAGCGTTGACAGAGCCCAAATACGTACTTATTTTTTTGTAAATGAAATATAAATAAGCGTTGACAGAGCCCAAATACGTACTTATTTTTTTGTATATGAAATATAAATAAGCGTTGACAGCCTAAATAAGTCCTTATTTTTTTCTATATAAAATATAAATAAGCGTTGACAGAGCCCAAATACCTCCTTATTTTTTTTGTATATAAAATATAAATTAGCGTTAACAGCCCAAATACGTACTTATTTTTTTCTATATAAAATATAACTTAGCGTTAACAGCCCAAATACGTACTTATTTTTTTCTATATTACATATAAATAAGCGTTGACAGAGCCCAAATACCTCCTTTTTATTTGAACACTTTCCTGTTCTTGTATAATAAAATTGAAGGTCTCTTGCGAAATGTTTGTTTAAATTACGAGTACGTTTTTATTGTTTTGGTATTTTAAGTAATTGCAAATGAATATGGAACTTATTACATATGTCCCGTTTAGTTTTATTATATCGTTGAGTTTACTTGTGTTATTTCAAGTCAGAATTAAAAAATAAAATATTTTTATTGTATAATTCTTTTGCGCTTCAAATTTAAAATTTGTCAAAGGAAAGAGAAGGCAAAGAGGGCAGCGATATTTTCTTCCCTTTTTAGGGTACCGTGTCCAAAGGGTAAAACGGGACCCAATTACTAAGACTCCGCTGCCCGTCTATCTGTCCGGATGTCACCAGCCTGTATGTTATGAACCGTGATAGTTGAAATTTTCACAGATGATGTATTTCTGTTGCCGCTATAACAAATACTAAAACAATAAGATAAATATTTAAGTGGCTCCCATACAACAAACTTAATCTTTATAGATAATGGTACGGAACCCTTCGTGCGCGAGTCCGACTCGTACTTGGCCGGTTTTTTTTTCTATAAATAGTATTAATCAGTTCCCAATCCTAATTATTATGCCCTTGATCATGTTAACGTTGCGTTTTTGCTAGCTGTTTATTTCCTTCATAATATAATGTTATTTTAAACTCTCAACTTTATGACAGTAAATGTTTTGCTTTTATTATCAGATCGCGGTTGACATTATAAAATAAACCTAAATCTTATTTTTACGGTCTGTAAAGTTATCATTTGGTTATCTTAATTAAGATAAAAGGATTGCATTATTTCCAAATGTGTAGTAGAACTAGAGGATGAGGTTACTAGTATGTGGCAGACAAAAGAGTGACATTAGCCCATTCGTTTCTGGTAAGGGAACGTACCTATGCGTGATAAGTTCAGGGCGGATTTTTTATTTTTCTTGTATTCAATTTTGAATTTTATTGTTAAGACACAAGGGTTTATTTTTGGACTATTGTCGCGACTTCCCACTTTTGAGTTTTACTTCTGTCAGCAGTCCTTGATAACTGACTGAGTTTTTTCTTAACTTTCTGTTTACAAAAAATATTTAAAACCATATTTATGGATTTCTACGTGGAAACTATGTGTTCAGTACTTACAGTTAAAAATATTGGCATTTTTTAGTTCATCTTAATATATAAGTATTAAGTTTCAGCCGTAATTTTATTATACAAAATATCTAACCAGACGGAAACAAGATATCAAGTATCAAGACAATAATAAAGAAGTCCGCTTTCACGACCGTATTTCCATAATGTGGTGGACAGGTTAATTATTCATCTGGGACCCATTTTTCGAAACAGCTTTTATATTACCCTAATGTCACTGGCGGCCGAAACTTATTACTTTACGTTTCGAAATTGACGTTTTAATTTTAATTTTTAATATCAAAGTAGCGCACGAGCGTTCAAGTTAATTTTAACAAATAGCATAATAAATAGCATTTATAGCATAGACGTTAAATGCGTAACACGTTTTGAATCACTGAAAGTGTGTGAACTTATTATAGATATAACATTATTTTTTTATGTGCTCGAGTAAAGAGAATCTAGGCTTTAACTGTGTGGGTTAAAGTTCTCAATGACTAGTAACTTGTGTTTCACCCTCTCGATACCTAAAAATGTACAAGAAATAATATAGACATCTGTATAACAGATATTTGTTAGGTTCCGCTGAATTTAATCGCAGCGATCGCAGCAATTAGCCGACGAAGCCCCCAAGGCCGTGCGCGGTGAAATGGAATACGTACTCGCTTAGCAACAGGCCAAATATACACGGCCGCGCGTGTCTCAATTATCTAGCTTGCGGCCGTTGCTTGCGATTTTTGAATAACGGCCTATAAACTTTTGGTCGTCGTTCTTATCGATACGATACAAGGTCTGTCATTCATTATTAATTAAAAATGAATACGACAATATTATATTTACCAGAAATATATGTATATCTGTAGTGTATCTTTTTAACGTATTTTTTATTTACTTCTAATTCTCTCTTGTAATGTATTTGCGTAGCAATTGGTACTATGGTCGAGGATGGCGGACTCTCGACTGGTACTTGCCGTCGAGTGGGTAATATTTTGTATGATTAATTGTCTCACATCGGAATATACTTCAGATTTTGGGGGATAAATTTAGAAAATTCCTTTTTAGTGCTCTGTGCAAAAGTGTCTAGGCCCAGTAGTTTGGGCTGTGCGGTGATTGATATATCAAACGTCAGTCCGTCGGTCAGTCTTCTTTTATATATATATATATATATAGATTATATCTCCTCTAGATGGTGACCCCATCACATCACCTAAGACTTAACCTCGTCAGGTCTAGGCCTGAGAGAATGTTGGCATCAGTTCGCTATTGGTGAGGATTATCTCCATATACTGCACTCGTTTTATAAGAAAATAGCAGCTATATTTTTTGTCCATTACATTGTGTAGCACAACCGCTGATCTGTTACGACCTCGCCCGCAATGATAACTGTCTTAAATATCATGCTATAAAATTAATGATATATAACGAAATTAGACACTACTATGATGACTACATTGTCAATATCTAGGTCATTAAGGGTGATTCAATGTGCTTCGTGCGGCACTGCACGCAGCGCGCTAGTCTGTCTGCGGACTAGACTAGATAATCCCCCCGTGTGTGATGAGTCAGCCGCCTCGGTGCTCCTTTGTATGTAATTGTATTGCTTCAGCACGATACTTTGTTACAATTACATACCGCGATGGATATTTTTTATGGAAGGTGGCAAATGAGGAAGCGGTTCACCTGCCAGATGCGTTGCTTGTTTTTAATGAACAGGAAAAAGGATATTTGATTTTCCTATTCATTACCTCCGTCCGATCCTCTTCTCTTTCCCACCCTTTCCATTGCTCGTCTTCTGCGACGTCGTGGTATTTCGGTCGAGCCGGCCCATTCATGCAACAGATGTTGTTACGGACTCTCTCATTGTTATAAATGCGGTGATAGCGATATACATGTCTTAAGCTCTAATGCGTTTTATTCAATACTCTTGCCAAGTTTTACCAATAGATCTCCTAGAGTCGTCTCGTCTCCCATGATGTAAGTTGACGTGTCTAAAGGTTTAATGGATAGACATAGTTCGCAATTCCGCTCCGTATTACTCTCTCGGTCCGATCCGCTTCCTTACACCGCGTGTATGGACAGGCAGCCGTTGTCCTTTACTTTGTTTTCTTGTTACGGCTACTACTTTTAGATAAGATTGTCTGTTAAAAAGCTGTACATCTAATCCTTGCGTGACTGTTCCTGGTTGCCATAAAATATTTATAGCATGCTTCTATTTATATACTTCTGACAACCCCGTTATGGTATTACGAGTTGTATGCTGGACAATTGTTTTTTTCTATTTTTAAATAATATACTAGTGTTCAGTTGAAGGTTTTCCTTACTTTAACACGTCTGTATGTGTGCGGTAACAGCTAAAGCGAGCAGACACAGAATAACATTGTTAAGTATTAAGTACGCGGGAGTAAGTATTCGCATTGTACAAGTGTTGCATTGGGACTTGTTATAAGTCGCCAGTCAATAATTGAATAATGTAGAAGCTGAACCGGCAACACGCGTTTTTCAACGGATCTTTTGTGTGTGAACGTCTTTAAAATAATCTTATGTTTTCAATAAAATATGATTTTCTATACCTTAAAATATGATTTTATATTAAAAGATTTTATGATTAAAATATGATTTTCTATACCTTGTTTCACAGTAAAATGTGATTTTTGTAAACTCCCTTTGTTTTTTACCGTTAATATTCGTAAATTTTAAATATTTTTCGAAATACAACTTTTCCTCACATTACCTTATAACATTAGCTATCCATATTACATAATTTCACTTCACTTTATCTCACGATCTCCATTAAGTTACAACATTTTGAATGAAAATATAAAAACTGTAATGGCCGCCATGTATGGTAAATGACGTTTGTTTGTTTACAACAATCATATCTTGCTATTAAACAAGATATACATGGCTAAATTGTGCATAATGTACTCCTAACATACATATTTGAGCCGTTATTTTTTGAAGGTAGGTAGGTAGGTAGGAAGGTAAATATATAATGTAAAATATTAAAAATAGTAAATCAGGAGTATATATATTTCTATCCCCACCTCCATTTTTTATTCTCCGTACTCCATGGTCTTTGTGGTTGCTCCTTCGCTCCCTTGCCTATACAACCTGGCCGATTTGAATAAGAAGTGTTGCATTACTTAAAGATCAAATGTTTTAATAAAAATATGTATAATCTATACTAATATTGTAGATAGGAAAGATTTGTATTTTTGTATGTTTGTAATGAATATACTCACTACTACTAAAACTATTGGACCGATTTTGAAAATTCTTTAACCGTTAGAATGCTACATTATCTGAAGTTACGAAAAAAGCATCGATCGACGAGGATTTTTTATAAATATAACATAAGTTAGTCAGTGAGCAATAGGCAGGCGCACCGGCTTATGTGGTCCTTGCGGTTACGTTTTTGTAACCTGACAATAGCCGCCCCGATGCACTCGGAAATTCTTTTTGCGATGCAAAAAATGGTTTCCGCAGTCGGCTGGAGACAGGTTGGGCCGGATGTTGCGTCATCGGGGCCCTTATTAAGCCTCTCTTGTTGGCAAATTAGTTATTTCCTTGCACATTATTTTTTTGCTTTCACCGTAGTGTTGGCAGATTTAAGGAACGTGGAAAAAGCGCTCTTACGTCTTATTTCTGTATCCATTATTCGATTATCCTTCGATGAGGGAGAAACACACACTAAACCTTGTCACAGCCTACAAATCTAATTTAATTTTTCTAGATAGTGATCCCTCAAGTAGAAATTTCATAAGTATTTAAGGTTTAATTTAATGACTTCTAAACAAAGATTTAATATAATTTATGCGCCTACCTCCGCTTCTGCATTGAACCTTTAAATATGCCAAATCTTACGCATTACCACACTTCTTGAAAATGTTTGCTTTATGTATGTGACGTGACTTTTTTCATATCGTATATAGAGTAAATCTCTCTCTAGGGTCGGTCCCTCATGTCTGAGGATCGTGGTCAGTATTAGGGTTGCACCTGGAGCGGATGATCTGCTTCCACCGGTTTCTGTCCAGCGCGTCTCTTACGACCGTGTAGAATTTGGAGGACGAAAGCTGATCTTTAACTTGATCGGTCCATAGAGTACATAAATATCACCAAATGTTTCTATTTTAATACAAGGTTTGTAAGAAAAGGGATTCTTACCACGATTACCATTTTGATAGCCCCATGGCGCAAGCAACTGTGCCGAAATATCGGGAGCTCAAAGAGACTAATCGTGGAAAGTATCCTGTTTCTTACAAACCTTGTATTAGTAAAAACCACGAAGTTATATTTTAGTCTCACTCTTGTTTTCTTGTTGTTTGAAGTCGGTGTTAAAGCTTTTTCTTGTCCTTTATGCAAAAGTCAAGACGGCTACAGACCTCATGTTCAACTCGCTTACGCAGCTCAACCATATAGTTTGCGGTTTTCCTCTCTATTGTGAACCTTTATAATCATACTTAAAGTGCGTTTCGTAACAAAAACGTCGTGAGTTTTTTTTCATATCGTATATCCCTAATGAGGTTGTCGAAGGTAGAGGCGACGTTCTGTGTAACATTTTACAAATTTATCTGGACTGTCTGTCTGTATAGATACAAATTTAATTATTTAGCTTATTCTCACACGTTGACTTCATTGCGACGTGCTATGAGTGATATGTAGTGTATATTATGTCTGGAAAATCCATTCCCGACGTTGAGATAGAAAGCAATATTAATTCATATGCAAATCTTAGAATAGTATTATAATATTGTAATATCAACTTTTTAATCGTTATTCAAACACCCAATCTGGAGGTATACAGAATGAATTAGTATTTCATACATAAATAACTGTACCTTGCCATGATAAAATTATACAGGTACAAATAAGCTTTAATAATACTATACTCGCCTCACGCCCCAGCGTTGCTCGGTTATATAGATTGACAAATAGATAAAATGTAGCCTAGGTTACTCGCTACTAGATGAGCTTTCTGTTGGTAAAAAAAATATTAAAATCGGTTCTGTAGTTTTTGAGTTGCTGCCAACCTTTTAACGGACAGAGGAAGGAAAATAGAAAGGAAACAGTGTATTTCCTTTTCCTATCTACATCCTCGCGCATTTAATCCTCTGTCGCTCCCGATTTTTTTCTTTACTAGAAAAAGATGAGAAGGAGGAGAGGATTAGATTTGGGCCTCCGGTACCTCACGAGATGAAACGCAGAATACTTCTACTTCACGCCTGTCTTCCGCTAGGTCGTGGTATTTCACCGGACGAGCCGGCACATTCATGCAACAGATGTTGTTCCGAGCTCTACCTCTGTAAAATCTGCTTTATAATATTAGTATCGATTTATATAAATTTGATGAAGAAATAATAAGTAACTCAGTGATGATGTCAAATCTCGGGTGTGTCAGTAGGCACTGGCCACAGTGTAAGTACATTACGGAGCTGAATGTGAAAGCACTAATATAATTGCATATAATTTATATTTGCCTACGTACATTTGTCTTGTACAAAATGAGAGACATTAACAGAATTGAATGCGTTTACCATCGTTACGGAAGCTCTCTTAATGCCACTACTTATAATTTTACGTCAATTCATATCTATTTGCATGTGACCGTGGGTTTAAACTGCGGAAGACATTCACACAAAACGTATTGTCGTCTCAGTTTTTTTAGAGTGAAAGATAGAGAGAAACGTTGCAACACGACATATATATGGAGCTACAGCTTTGAACTATGATTATTATGTATTGTATTTTTAGTTTATGCCATACCCCGACGTGGAGACATTAAGGCGTGCTCCGAATTGCAAGCCACTTTAATATTTCGTCCGCGTAGCTTTGCAGTTAGGTGTTGTAATGTTGCATGTCGCACGCTGACACTGCATCAGACGATAACATTGTTCTAATACTTTTTATATGAAAATCTACATAATTTTTTTAATTTGAGGTATCCTTTTTGAATTATAAGAATGTAACCACGCCTCTTTAACTTTGAGAGCATGACAGTCTCATTAAGTGGGTGTTGGAGTGTTTGGTATATCAACTGGTATACTGTGCCTTATGGAGTTTTTTTTTAATTTATTGTATACATCAGATTTCCTTAAATCATAGATACTGTTGTTTTTACGCGAGAACCAAAAAAACAATACCTTGTTTTTTAAAAAAAAAAGTATTAATAATGTGTGCTTGAGTTTGTAGTTTTAATAATTTAATTAAGATATTTTTAAACTTATTATCATATCATATAGCTTCTAATAAAAAATACATTTACATTTTATTCGGTGGTATGGTAGTCTAAGAAATTTGTGACTAAATTCAGAGTGTTAGCGTTGCTTTTAGTGTGAAGCTAACACAAACGTACGTTTATGGAAGTTTTTTTGTGCATTAGACATAGGTAATGCTATGCAAAGCAAGGTAGGGTGCGGTTGCGCAAGCGTCGCCACTGTACCGTTGTGCGTGCGGTGCGCGCGCGCGTTGTGCAACAGTGACCGGTTGCTCCCCTCCACAACACCCCCCCTCCCATACTTCTCTTGATTCTCGTCCCGATCCATACTCAAATATAGTCAAAAATATTATATTGCATCACGCTCCCGTATAGGTAATTGACCCCATGTCTACAATGCTCTTGAGGTCGAAGTTGTATAGTCATAATTTTTGGCTACAGTTATAGTGTGTTTTGGACTTTTATAAATTAAAATGAACGGGCTTGATTTTTTTTTCGTAACTGGACGCCCGAAAACTGATTAAATAGACGATCAACTAACCAATAACGAATAGAAGCCACTGAACGGTTATCCAAATGTCCAATACTAAAGATATGTCCATTTGTTTATTTAGTTAAAATACCCTTCCTGATAGTTTTTACAAAACTTCTATATTTAATTTTTAGCTGCCAAAAAAAACGAGATGTAGGTTTCAAGCCGTAGCCATAATTGGCGTCGGCAGTGAAAGATAATATATGAATCTTGATAATTGAGTTTTCTTGTCGATATGTAATTATTTCTGTGCTACGACTGACTCGCATTTGAACTTGACCTATCGCCATTTGACACTATTTAATTTTGCGTTAGACAAACGAGCAGATCTTATTGAATCTGTTAATTAAGTTCAAATTCACAGTAAACTATAAAATTTTCATGGAAATGTCCGATTTTGATTTGCAAAAATTCGAATTTAATATGTAAAAAGTCCGAATTTGAAGACCGGAAGAGTTACAAAGTGTTGCTAGCCTGTAAAGGCAATACCCTATCCTATTCTCAGTCACGTTAAACGAAGAAGTATCTCACACCTCATCTTCCCTTTTTTCCCTTCCCTCCTCATTCTTTGATGACGTGGTATTTCCCCGTAAATATAAACACCATTAAACGTGGTATGTATCATTGCGTGGAAGACAAGTGCGTTGCGCCGCATTTATCTGTAGAGCCGAGACCTTGAAAATGGAAATTGGTATTCAACTTTGGTACTCCACAGGGTGTGAGTTATATAAACGTAGTTCACTGTGAATTTATAAGAGATTGATCGCAGTGTGTTACCAGCGTTAAAGTGTATTTTAACTGCTGTTGCTATGCAAGTTAAAGTGCTGACAGACACGCCGCAGGCCGCTGGCGATAATTTAACCGTTAGCTACTAGTTTTCGATTCGCTCACATATTGTTTGTATATGACGATCGATTCAATATGTCTCTGCATTTTTAATGTTTTATATGAGTTGGGGGCGATTGGAACTACGTCCAGCAATGGACAAATGTTGGCTGAGATGACGAATGTGGAAAAGCGAATCAACGGCATTATTTCTTTAACCTCGTATATTATAACATTATTAAAAAGTTAATTTTAATTTAATCAGTAGAAACTTAAAGCTTTGAAGATGTTAAACAGTCACATTACAAGTGTCAGTTCAGCGCGACACTCTACAGCCCGCTGTCAAGGTTGTGACGTCACACGCAAGCTATGACATCTCGGCGGGCTGGGTTGGGCGATCGGTTACAATTGCATTAGATATCCGTGATCCAGAAACCATGAACTGATGGTAAGCTGAATCCCATCAAAAACATAAAATTCAAAAAATGCCAAGTCGCAACGCAGTTCTTCCGCTACAAAAAGTTGTGAGATCTCATATAAAACCAGGTCAGTTCTTTTAGTGTCTATGGAAGCATCTATCCAACAACTTTGGTAATGAATTGGTACAAAATTTATAGTGATTGTATCATCATCTTTAATTCTATATTAAGTCTAACGACCCGGCACCATATTCCGATAGTTCAAACACTTTATGCTTGTGTGCACTATTTAAATTGACATGTAATAAACATTTTAGGTTATTGTTTCATAATATTGGGGTCTTCCTTTATAAACTAAACGCTAACAAAATTCAAAATTTGAAGTTTTTGAGATTGCTAGACTTACCTTTTGAATTTGGATGATCGGTTAGTGAGTCAGTAATTACGAATTTTGATTAGCGCTAATTCTTAAACAAGTATCATTATTAGATAAATTGGTAATAAAGCTCTTATTATATCCACACATTTAAGACATTGTGAAACAAAAAAGCTCCGAGGAAAATCTATATCGAGTGTTGTCTCTGTCAACCCTATTTGAATTAAT
>JWHW01030733.1:0-16322 GCA_000931545.1 Papilio glaucus | reverse complement strand
GTGTCTATGGAAGCATCTATCCAACAACTTTGGTAATGAATTGTTACAAAATTTATAGTGATTGTATCATCATCTTTAATTCTATATTAAGTCTAACGACCCGGCACCATATTCCGATAGTTAAAACACTTATGCTTGCGTGCACTATTTTAATTGACTTAGTAATAAAAAAATTAGGTTATTGTTTAATAATATTGGAGTCGTCCTTTATAAACTAAACGCTAACAAAGTTCAAAATTTGAAGTTTGTGAGACTGCTAGACTTACCTTTTGAATTTGGATGATCGGTTAGTAAGTCAGTTATTACGAATTGTGATTAGCGCTAATTCATAAACAAGTATAATTATTAGATAAATTGGTAATAAAGCTCTATTATATCCACACATTTAAGACATTGTAAAACAAAAAAGCTGCGAGGAAAATCTATATCGAGTGCTGTCTCTGTCGACCCTATTTGAATTAATAGGTGTAACAGCTTTTTAATAAAACAAAAACATGTTTGTGTCAACGATATTTCAGAAAGCTGAATTGATTAATACGTTGTCATTCAGGATAGATCGTTAAACTTACGTCATAAATGTTATAAACGGCAATATCGACTGAGGTGTTCAAGGCCAGACATTTAATGGTTAGGCTTATCACATGATAAGACCCCGTTGTGATTTACTATTCATAGGCCCAGCGCCCACCCGTCTGTCTCACACCCTAGTTTGTTTGCTTTATTATATTTTATTATACGGTTTGTTCAAACATTTGTAGTGTACGGCCATGTTTACTTCAAGAAGGATTTAAATCCTAGTAGTAGAAGGCTTTATGTGAATAATTAATAGAATAGAAAGCATGTAGTGCTCACTGAGAATTGCGATACATGCCTTCCTTGTAGATTGCTTGCCTACAATTTTTATGCATAGTATTACATACTTATACGGTATCTCTAAATAAGGGTATCCAAAGAGTTTTAATATAATGTAATTTCTACCTTACCCCCTTACCCAGTGGTAGTCGTGAGTGATGGATTAATTTATATTAAGGGATTTTAAAAAAAAAACTTTAATTTATCCGTGTTAAATTGGTGTAAATAAATCCTCACGACCACATTACCCTAATGGGTGGAAATTATGTTTGCATTTAAAAAAGTTGAACGTTAAATGCACATAAAATCAAGGTAACTGTCAACCGCACTTCAACGTACCATTAATTATACGCCAGGAGTGGGCCACCCCACTGCTCCCCTCCACTCGGGTCGCCGAGGCGGCGGATAGCGTTTTAATTAATTTTTTCATCTCCAATATGTGATTAAAAATTATTTTTCATTTTTTTTTAGAATTTGTTGAATATTTTTTGTGCCTCATTTAACCTCAGTTTTAAATTGTTTAACGGTTGCGTTAACGTTAATTTTTTATTTAACTTAACTTATATGAGTTTTGAAATAATTTACTTAGGCATCGGATTTTCTCTATTCGCTAGCTTTTTAGGCCCAAAACTTTGAGAGGTTTTTTTGTTTCTAAAAGTAGATTGTCAAGTTTATTGTGATAAGCATCATGGACCTCCGGATTGTACCATTTGCCTAAACTGAACAATTTATATATTAGAATTGTTACTAATTAAACCATGATTTAACATATTTGGTTTTATATTTTGAATTCAACGCCATCTTATCTATATATATTTTACTTAAAGTGTTATTTTCGCATACTGACGTCATTATTTGGGTTTTGTTGGTCACAAATATTTGGTACATTACTTACGTATGGCCACTATTTGCTTATAATATCATCGACGCCACGATTAACTTTCTATGGATTAGAGTAATGAAATGCTAATGTGCTTTTTAAAAGTGGGGAATTGCATTTGAGCGTCGTCATAAACTCTTGTAGCTGTCCGTCCGGTTTCCTTTTATCGTCTCGCGACGTGTATTTATTGCTCGACATTATAATTTCGCGTTAGGTATACGCCAAAAACTTTATCTCTCGACATTTATTGATTTTAAAGTCTTTATTAGTCATTAGATAAAATCCTGATTTAAATATAACTTGAATGATCGGTGCATCGCTACAGTTTCTGCTTATTTTATGATATGGAATGACTGGTTATGGTTTAAGCAACTCAAACTTTTGATCGGACATCTGACAGCTAGCTAGATAATTTTTTCGTTGATCAGCCTTTCAGAAATCTAGCGTTTGTTTTATATTCAAAAGCTATTATTTCAAATCAATAGTTTTTATATCTATTTGGTTTATGGTAGGGAATTAAGCTTTTATTTTTATATTTGTTCAAAAAGTAAACAATTACTCGTCCAAGTACACTAGTATAGTATTATCTATTTAAAACATAACTAGAATAAAATGAAACAAAATTTATGTTCGATTTGTATGATTCAAATACTATTTATATAAAATATTATAACTTTCAACGTGTTAATAAAAAATCACACATAGTAACAGTGTTAAGCTAGAACTAACTGAGTAAGCTGTTGCGAAAATTTGCAGCGCACATTTGGCAATGACCCCGCGCAAGGTCGCGCGGTGCATGACGCCTGCACAGTGACGTCACGCGGCGATGCGAGCCGAGATCGCGCCAGATTATCTCGATTGTAACGTATTAACCTAATAAAGGACGCTGAAGGATTGAGTCTTGGAAAGTTGCTTGCGGTTAATTAGTTTTTCTAATAAAATGGCGCTCGGAATTCGGCTTGTTATTTCCAAAAAGATGGTATAATAAAGGTAATATTAAAAATTAATATTAATTAAGTCGCAAATAAGAGCCCGTACCATACCCTAGGACAGCAAGTCTTAAATTTATTCAGCAACGCTTTTATTTTAATGACAATTTATGTACCTCTTTGTGTAGTTTGTTTAACAGTTTTGACTGGAGGATACTACTTCTCGTCTTACTATATTTTTAAAAATATTCCGAAGTAATATTTATAGCTTCGAAATTTAATAACCTAAAATAATTCAACAATTCCACGTTATCCTCTTTGCTAATCACTGCCCTACATATTTTCTTGCTCCTTAAGGTAATGCTATGATCGTCTCTTCTAGATAGATAACTTATTTTTTTAAATCTGTATGGTGTGTGTATTTATGAAACTACTTTAAGTATTTTCATTTGAATAGACGTAATAAAAAAAACTTATAAAAAGAAAGTAGGGGCAAGCTTCGTTAGGGCCATTTTCAGCTTTACGACTCAAGCTAAAGTGGCCTATCGAGAGTTCTTACTCTAAGTTACTTATTTAACCATTATAGACTTTTAGGCTTGGCGGCCATCTTGTTGTAAAAACGACCGCATTTCAGACTACTATGTTTGAGGTCCATTTTACATTACCGATTTAATTTTTTTTCCTTTCTTTTTTCTTTTTAAATGAATAAACTAGCGTTTGATCACAAAACACACTGTCGAGTGGCGATGTTTACTCTTCTCTTGATGGTATCGTCACGTTTCCACGAAACACTGACGCCGGCAACTTGTTCCAATCCCTTGCCGTACGCACTATGAACGAAGACTCAAAACCCTTTTCCAAGGAAAGGAATATCTATCAGATACTTTCATTTAATTTATATCTTTTTGTATTGTAAAAATATATTGTTTGGTATAAAGAATATTTCCTTAGCGCTACGTCACAGATATAACGGACCGTCTCATTGCGATGGGCTTTCCCGCCGAGAAACTGGAGGGTGTGTACAGGAACCACATCGACGAGGTGTACCGCTTCCTCGAGCAGATGCACAAGGGCCACTACAAGATATACAACCTCTGCTCCGAGAGATCCTACGACAAGAGCAAGTTCCACGATAGGGTGAGTACGATTTAATGTTTAGCCGATAGACCTTCTTGCAGCTCTTTGAAGGTTATTAATTTATGGACGCAATGTGTATGTGAAAGACTTGTTACAAGGTCTTGTCTATCTATGAGCTCTCATACATTTGCTATCTTTGTCTTTCTCTTCTGAATTAAAAGGCTTGTCTTGTGCAAGAAAAGAGACAGAAATAACGGGTCTACCACGATCCTGGCATATCTCTATCGTTGAGGACGTCCGTTACTAGTACACTTTTGTTCTTAGGTATTATTACTATTGAATGTATTCGTATATTTATTATTTGTTCGTTGGATGGATAGAGCAGCCCACTTCCACTGCACAGACATTGTCGCTTTGTTCGTTGTCGAAAGACAGATGGCCGGATCACCTGCGGCATTTGTGTGTCGAGGCAGTTTGTCATAGTAATGTGTATACTATGTTATGTATGTATATTAACAATGATATGCTGCTCTAGTGGTTAAAATTCGACGTTCATTAACGATGACTTTGTCGTGACGTTTAAATTTACAACTATTTTGTTTTATCGGGCGATCGCGTGATCTGTGTCTAATTAAAAAAAAAACATTATGGACCATTGACTAAATTAATAAATGTAAGATTTTAGTGTTCTCTTAAGGCTTGTCTATTATTATAACCACGTCGTGGTATCCGTCTATACTTTTATTATATGAGGATTTAATTTTATTTCTTCAAGGATACATATATTATATTGAGCTATCATTAAGGCGATCGTCTTCTGTCTTTATTAATAAATGAAGTAGAAGTTAACAGCGAAAAGCTTTCTAAATCTAAGGTACGTATGTAAAGCACACTCTGAAACTCAATTATATAAATGGGCAAATCAGACGTTGCGATGTAATACCCGACTAAGAATTTCGTTGCAACAAGGTAAATGTAGACGTAATAATACACGAAAATATTACTTGGAATTTAAAACCAATTTATTGAAAATGTCAAAGTAACTAGGTCAAAAAATAATTTAAAGTCAAAATACCAGAAGCAGTCACGGACAGGGTGGTACTGGTGCGGCGACTGGTACAACCATCGTCAGTCTGCCGACTAGAGATTAACTCAATATGTATGGTAAGACTTGCCTGCGATAGCACAAAGGTCAGGCTAACTTTCGTGGCTTCTAATTTGAAACTCCATAGTAAAAGTTGCATATTCCTGTAAGAAATGTTATTTAAATTAATTAATTTCATACAATAATGTATGAACTCTATTGTCTACATCATCACCTCCCATCCTTTTTCCTACTTTATGTGGGATAAGTATAACATTTTTCGATTGCCACATCGATCTATCATCCGTCATTTCCCTTTTTTTCCTGATCTGGGTGTAATTATCTATTTAAGTATGTTTTTATGAAAAAAAAGTAGTATATCAGTTATCTGGTTTTCACAGCACAAGCTCTGCTTAGTTTGGTATCAGATGGCCGTGTGTGAATAATGTCTAGGATATTATTATTTCAGTTGTCACTCCCTTCTTAATCATGTCATCTTTCACACATTCCATACATTTTTTTCTACATTCATATCTAAAACTCTTTTTATCACATGTTATTCTTCCCTCCTCATAACATGCCCTACCATGCTCTTTGTGTTCAACATATCAATATTGGTTCTCAAGTAAGCGATGACATTGTATACTATAGATATGTTATACGCATACAAAATCACACATCAAATGGTGGAAAAAGGATAGTGTAATTAAAATAATAAGAAAAACGAGGACAGCTAGTGTTTTGTCACTAAGCGTAAATTTAAACACATGACGCAAGCTAAAGATGAGTTGATATTACAGTGGTAGAGCCTCGCAACATCTGTTGCACGTATGGGCCAACTTGACCGGTGCTACTTCAGGAGATGAATAGGAAGGGAAAATAATTTTCTGTTTATCCATCTTCTGTCAATTAAAGGTAGGCAAAGAATCTGAAAGTCATTAGCTTGTTGCAGATGTTTATGGGTAGTGATCACTTGGTATCGGATGAACCGTGTCGTTTGCACCTTCTAGCATAAAAATAAAAATGCGGGGCAGTTCCCTTAGTACTCACTCGTTTTTATCGCGTTGCGCCGCCTAAGTTTTTCAGTTTTTAAGATGCGATAGATATAAGGCATCCTTGATTATTGATCGAGTATAGACCAGTACCCTTTCTCCATTATGTATATATCAAGGGCATATATTATAAATTTTTCCTCTTTTGGTGTCTTAAGATTTTGTCAACTAGTTGCTTTAAGTTTTGATTGGTTGTTCGATTTAGTTCAAAGCCACTTTGAGTAACTCACGGTGACTTTATAACCTACATTTATAATTAATACACTAACCGATAATTATGTAATTTTCATATTGAAATTGAACGACATTTAAGGAATTACAGGTTGTTGAAAAGGTTTTTTTAAATGTCAAAGGGTTACCATATCAAAATGTATACATTAATATTTGACAAATATATTAAAATTCGTAAATTAAAACACTCACTAGTGTCATAACTAATGAGTTAATAGACGTGCTTCGGGTAGTAGAATGCTGATTGAAGGGTTGATCCTTGCATTGGCGCACGAATGTGACTAAAATTTAGTACGAGGGACCTCAAGGGAATTGTCTCAAGTTCTCAAGCTTGTGTTTTTTGTCATAAAAATATCTTATAAGCATTATGTAAATCGCTTGTGATGGATCCTTGGGAATATTTTCTTATAAATGTAAACCGACTTAACTGAAGTTGATGTTTTACATGGAAATGAAAGTAGTCTACCGGATGAAACGAACAGCGGGATAAAGCTGACGCCGGTTTAATTTAGGTATCCTAAATTTAAATTTCAAATTACCTTACAAGCACCGCTGCGGCTTGTAACAAAGGGGTGCGGGTAATTAAAGTGGTGGCTTAGAGCCTGGGCCTGTGGTTGTGTGAGATGTTGTATATATATACTTATTATTTCTTTATAGCGGTGTTGTATATATATATACTTATAATTTATGTATAATTCGTTTCGATATAAAGACGCTTTGAAATTTTGATAAATTTTTTTATGGAATATTTTTATATTTTACTATTGTATATATTTACTTTACTATTGTAATAATTTTATAGAAAAATAGAATACGAGGTTTTATAACAATAGCTAACTGACACCATGTGGCCATTACATATAACATTTAAGATAAACTCTCAATAAAATAAGACCTCTCCTCTAAATGTAGACGTGACGAATACGTGCGCAATTAGTGAACATTAAAATCGTCTAAAACTTTGATATTGATTTAGCAAAACGAATAGATTGGTGAGTTAAATACGGATTGCATTATCTACAGCAGTTGGATTTGATTACCGCATGATCCATGCAGTGTTGTGTCGTGATTGTCGACCTATTGCATCAGCCTATGATTTACGTCTTGAACCATGGAGTTTAACGTCTCTTGTGCTTTAATATCTTAGGTTTGATCAAAGGATAATGTAATATATAGTATGAACCTTCTTTTAAACCGGATAAATGGTCTAAAAAGTAACGTGACAGGTGTGCAACTTAGTTATGTACCTTTCTGTATTACTAATTCAAGACATGTGTTTTCATTGTCTGATGTAGTGATCATACTAGTCAGTGGTATTGCGCCATGGAAAATATTGTTGCATTATCATTAGAACACTGTTGCACGAATGGGTCGGCTCGACCGGTGAAAATACCAAGACCTCACAGAAAACAGGCGTGAAGTAGAAGTATTCTGCATATCGTCTGATGAGTGAGGTTGCCGGAGGCTTAATTCTACTCCTCTTCCCCTTCGCATCAATTTATAATAAACTAAAGATTAGGAAGGGGAGTATTTGACCGAAGAGGGGATAAATAGGTAAGGGGAATATATTTTTTCTGTTTGTCATCTCCTCTGTCCATTTAAGTGTAGGAAACGTATTGTTGTAGATGCCTATGGGTGGCGGTGGCTTGAAGTCGTATGGACCGCTTGCCTTTTGCCTTCCTTCTATTAGCTTATAAGCCGTTAAATGTAACCATATTGATTCGTTATGATAAAGGACAAACATGAAATATATATTTTTTAACCAATCACCGTATAATGATCTTTTATTTTATTGGCTGGATATTAATGGAAAAAGTTAAAATGCATACATTAATACAAATCATTCTGCAGCAAGCTATAGTTTTCCTATTATGGTAACTAGTACTGATTGGGAATCGACGGCTGTTCGTTAATTATTTTGTAATGGGTACCACGATGTTCGATTAAAGCCTTGGACCATTATTTATGGTACAAATTCGTGAAAGAATTCTGAGTAATGTGATAGTATCTTAACGACTGCTTTTAAGTACTTTGAGTGATTAAAAAGATTGTCGAGCTTTAGTTATTTCAATATTAAAAGATATAATTAATAAAGGTATTCTCTTTACCAAAGATAAAAGATAACGCATGTTTATTTTACGTTGACTAGCCATATCTTGCTTCTTATAGTAAGATATTTTTTTGTATTATTATAGGAGATCAAAAATTCGATATTGCCAGTCGTGAACATGTCCAGCGGTCTGGTTGATGTCTGATCTCTATTATTTTTCTAGTCACAACTCCTTTGAAGCACCACTTTGAGTGTATATAAATCAATCTAAATAAATAAATAATTAAATGTTTTAACCTTTCCCTGATAATGACAGGCTTATTGCTTATCTATATTTATGGACGACTTCGCCCCTGATATCTGATCTAAAACCTCAGTGGAAAATATACATATCATAATACTATTACCATTTTTTATTATTTTAATAACGTAACTAGCTGTGCCCCGCTGTTTCACCCGACGTGCATTTTAATTTAAACGAAATCGTTTTACAAATACATGTGTTAAAAATATGTATACAAAGATGCACATGGATATAAAAAAGCCTTAGAATTTTTTTCTTTTTTCTATTAAATTGATATTTATCCAAAAATATACTGGAAGTGTCAAACGCGTGTAGTTAAAATAGCCGTTAGGGTTTCATAAGTTTCCTAATTTTCCGAGCACATTTATTTATTTTTTCTATCATAAGAACCTTCTGACAATAACATACACAAAAGAAATCAGTCCAGCTATTCCCGCGTGATGCCTAGATCGATTATAAATTTGAAGGCGCCCAACTAACTGCAACTAAGGGTAAAATAATTTTCCATTGCTCATTTAAACTATATTTAAGCTCGCACGTTATGTCGTTACTTGACATGACAGGCACTTGCGATTTTATTTTGAATGTAATTCTTGAACCGCCCACGCGAGATCCGCCACCGGTGAGTGTTGCGTAACACTCAACCCGAATCCACGCGAGCAGGTAATCTCGCGGAGTACGTAGTGGTAGTCTAGAGGACTGTCACTCGGACCAAGTCTAGCATTTCGATTCGGAAGGAAGTTCAGAAGAGAACAAAACTATGCGTTGGTTGCGACCATACTAGGCGTTATGCGAATAAAAATAGCACAAGTAAAATTAGCTACTAATCGTAAAGGTATTGGTTTATTTAGGTGTAAATAAATAAATATGCGCTCACGCCCGTAACCCAGAGGGGTAGGCAGATTTCTATTTGGCGCGATCCTGGCACATCTCTCTCGCTTCTTCTACATTCATACATCTCCGCATACATGCTCGTAAATGTTTTTTGCATTAATGTGATTCAGAGTATCTGCGCGTCATCCCTCGCAGCATTGTCCGGTGGAGATTTGTGGTCGGCCGCCGCGCAACATCCGCCGCATGTCCATATACGGCGCCGTATCGCTTCCTAACCGGTACACGCTAATTCGCTTTATTTAGGTTATCCACATTGCCGCTCGTGATTGAATCGAGTGACATCGAATGACCAAAGAGTTATTGTTTGTTCACAAAAGTTTTCTTAATTAGGATTTTTAATTCGAAATGCCAGTAACATATTTTATAATAACTGAACTAGAGCTCGGCCACTGTCACTTGACGTTCTTGTTCAAAATTGTTCCAATTCTTTGCGGTACAGCTTTGTAGTTAGCATACTCTTTGTAAAACTATACTGTTCATATCCATTTGTCTTCTAACTAGCCGTTGCTCGGGCCGTATTGTGAAAACATAATATTGCCATGGCAACCGATAATGTAAATGAAGGTTTAATGATTTTATGTATATTCTTTTCCCTCGGGAATAGTTTATTTTCGGGATAAAAGCTACCCTTGGTTTTTTTTATAATCTTGACAATATTTATACTAAATTTTACAATGATCTGTTCAGTCACGGAGGAGGAGAAACAAACTCACATTTGTATTTATAATTTTAGTTAGGATTTCGTCTATAGCTTTTGATTAAGTGTATATTGTATGCATTTATATATTTATTTAGTTGTAATTAAGGACATTTATGTTCATAATGAATGTAGGCAGACTCGGAGCAGTCGCGTGCTGTAGGAAAATTAGTCATCATTGTTAAGAGCAGGAAAACTGAAGTACCTATATAATCCTATAATTAACTCTAATGCTTACTGTGCATGGCAGTTTACAGGAATTAGTTGAACTTTGGTTTGAGAGATGATTATCCTCTAACATTCATTTAGCCGAAAATGCCGAGAACATCAAGAATAGGCTTGAGACAGTTTGAAAATAATGTAATTTGCACACAAACAATTATTAGACAACTATATAACATTTTTATTTATAAACCGATCGAGATAAAACAAACACTGAATGTCAAGTGAAGCTTACCACAATATATTAGTGAAAACCGTACCCAAATCGGTTAAGCTGTTTCTGAGATTAGCGGTAACAAACGCACAGACAAACATTCTAATAATGATTGTTTTGGGTTTTATTGCGTTTGTGAAGGTCCCAATAATAGTTTTTCTCAAATATCTTCCATGTACAGTCAGCGATCAGTTACATTTTTATTATATGTATAGATGAGCAAATTTTTTTTCGAACTCTTTTTGAATCTTCAACCCGATCTTTTAGTAGGAAACGTTTCCTGTAAAGATCGGGTTGAAACAAAATTGGATGTTGGTTCCGTTTGTTCTTTCTCGTCCAAATTTAATTTAAATTTGAACGAAAACAGTAAAAAGTGAACCGATTCAATGAGTGCTATTTGTCAGCGTGTTGCTCCACTTGGGTTGGCAACACACGACGCAGCCTTGACCCTAAGCAAACAATACAAATGGTAAAGCCTGGCCGTGGCGGGGAAGGTGAACCGGTCGCCCGTGCGACGACGATCGACCTTTGCTAGCAATCGTTTATCCTTTGACGGAGAACGGAAAGGATAGCTCGTGCTTATGTATCGAGTACCTCTTTGTAAGGTTTGTGAACACATAGTTTTCTCCGCCATGTTGGAATCCGAAATTTCACAGGAAAGGGAAAAGGATGTGACGTCATTTTTTTAACTTTAATAATGTTATTGTATGAGAATCTAAATAATCTAAATAATCATCATACATAATTTCTTGTATTCGATTCGAAATCATTTGGGATTACAATCCGGAGTCATTTTCAATCCTTCTGATCCGTTCGGATTGATCAAATCTGGTTGATTTTCTCTTTTCTGGGAATAATGAGTAGTAGTTTATAAATAATGTGTGATTTAATTTCAAATTCATATTTTTTGGTATTTGGCACGTGCGTAGTATGTGTAGTATAAAGTAGCATTTCTTTTTACTTAAACCAGAACTTATTTGGATCTAGAAGAAGTGATGAGCTCACCGCCAGCTGTAAGTATTCGTTAAAAATGCTATGCTACCAACTACTAAAATCAGAAATCTAACTAAACAAAGAAAATGCGTAAATAGTGAGTTTGTGGTTGGTGGATAGTGGTAAGGTCAACACTGTTAATAAGTTCTGGTTTGAGTAGAATTAACTTTTTACGCGATCATGTTTGAGCTCCCTCGTTATGACAATGGTATTTTATCAAAGACAACTTCATAGAAGATTTTTTTCAGAAAAAGTTAAAATGTGGCTTGCCACAACCGCCTTTAAAAAGATACCACTTTGAACGAAAGCCCATTTTGGGTATTTTTGTAGAAGTGCCGAATTTACAAAAGTATGAATTTGATTTATAAAAAGCCTTATTTAATTTGCAGAAAGCTGATTTTAGTTTTTAAAAGTCCGAATTTGAAGTTAAATAATTAAGTAACTTTATGAAAATCCAACATAATTAACCTTACGATCCGATTCGGTGACCGGACCCGGTACATTGCTACCGGATCCGGTAAAAAATTTAATTATGCCAGATCCACCGGATTGCAATCCCAAAAAAACATGCACCATATTTTGGATAACTCAAAATGTATAACGTTTTATTTAAGACTTTTAATATTTAAAACTTACAATTCTAGTGCTTTTCGGTTTTCTCTTATCGTCACGAAGGTACGTGCTGCTTAACGTCGTGATGCTATGTCCGTGGCATCAATTCAGAGAACTCCCCTTTTAAATTTGGATATGTGCAAGACGGAATGTGCTGACGACGTTAGCTATACGGCAAAGATTTTTGTACCACACACCAAGCTCCAGCAAATACCACGCCTAATGTTAACAAATACATAGATTTGTGGCGCAGGTGAAAATCATTAAATAATTAAAATATGGTGATAAATAATTAAAATACGATGAATGACTCATTCATCGTGACAATGTCTATGTTACACGAGTGAGTGATAGTGTCGGTAGAGGACATCCCAGTTGTACTTATATCGATCAGACTATTGACATATTAAAGAAAGTCAGTATATGGATTTTCCGTAACTGACGACCATAGATTCATATATGTATTCCTCCATATACCGCGTTCCATATATGTTTTTAATACGGACATTTTGTATTCGTGATGCGGGAAACAAATGAGATGGATTTTACGAAGTCGCCAATTGATGACTTAAGTTGGCTTTACTTTTGGGTTCCGGATGCTCAATTTGGAGATGTATGTAACATTTTTGCTGACGAGTATGAATGCGGAGATGTATGGAAGTAGAAAAAGTGAGAAAGGTATGCTAAGATCACCCCAAATGTAAATCCAAAATCGCTTACCCCTATGGGTTACGTGCTTGAAAGCATATTTATTTATTTTCTTGATATCATGATGCTGTCTTTTGTCTTCTATCATAGATTCAAATCCAAACAGGCTTGTACCAATGTCTGTTTGTTCATTCGAATATCACAGGTCAAGTTTATTTTAAATAAAATTGATACGCTGTCCGATTTGCACTGGACGATGATAATACTCTTGTCTGTGAGTTGCTTTGATGCTGCTTACTTAGGACGCGAGAGCGAGTATGTGAGAATTCACGTTCATTGTCTATGAATCAATTTTGAATTGACATTTTACCTGTTTGTGAGCTGTGACGTTGGTTAGGACGCGCGATATTGTATCCTCGTCCAGCCGCACCCCTTGATTCGTTCGATGATCAGGCAAATCAAACAACCAGCCGGTATTTATGCTATACATCAACGACCGTGCATGGCATCACCCTGCTGACATATAATCTCCTACGCTAGCAGACGATGGAATACATCATTTTAGTTAATTCGATTCCCTCTACCGTGTTCTAATAATTAACAGTCTTACAGCTCCACTCTCATAGTTATTTCCGCCTGTCTCCCGGTGACTTCCGTTCGCGTCACCCGGGTGAATTTTAATTTTGCACGTAAATAATAAAACTGGTCTGGTGTACATTGCTTCTGGAAACTGTAGCTTTTAATGGTGAAGTCATGATTATTGTCAATGTGGTAGGAAATTGCTTTTTTATTTTCTAATAACTAGCTGTGGGTCGAGCTTCGCTCTGCGTTTTCTTTTGTATGATCGTATTTATTTAAATATAGCGCCATCTAAGAAAAATATGAGATAATGCAAAAACCTATCAAAAGATGGCGCCATCTTTTCGTGGCGGCAAACCACCATAAAGATAAATTTAAAAATAAAAATCGAATTTAAATTCAACATTTCATGAAATTTTTTGGTGCCGTTTCCGAGATTTATATTATATAGATAAACATATAAACAAGAATTGCTCGTATAAAGGTATTGGATACATTGGCATCTTCTAATAACAGGACTTTCTGGATGCGAGCAGGATAGTTTTTCTTTTATGCAAACGAGCAAGCAGGTTCACCAGATCTTAAATGACCCATAGACAACAAGCCAATGAGTTGCAGATGCGTTGCCTACCTTTAATAGACAGAGGAGAGGATACGCAGGAAGAAAGACATTTCCTTTTCCTATCCCCTTCCCATCATATACTTAATAGGACATGACGAAGAAAGGGAAGAGGAAATTCGGCCTCCACGTCATTAATCGGACTGGTTCTACCACTGTTAAGATAACTACTATGGGTGGCAGACGTCGTGAAGTCGGATAGATTGCTTGCTCGACTTTCACCTTCTGTTATAAAAAAGTAGTAATTAACATCTTTTATTTGCAAGCGTTGAACTTCCACTACCAATGTAGTATCTTTTAATTCATCTTTAAATTAATTTTACAAACATTATCTTTTATATTTAGTGCTATCTTTTATATTTAGTGTTATCTTTTATATTTAGTGCTAGTTTAGTTATGTTTTATTCATATTACATTAAATCCGAATGTGCATTCGAAGAAAACAAATATATTTTAGGCGAGATGTTTTGTATTGCACTAAATTTAAAGATGACTTAATATCTCAATAGCTATAGCATTATCGAAACTCAATATCGCATCTGCGATTGTTTATCTCTCGGATATCACAATATCCGTTCTAAGAATAGTTGTGAGCGGTCGCGCGCAGCAGACAAGATGTCGCCCCGGTCGCCCCGCGTCCCAGTCGATCACCGATAACACGTATCGGCAATACCGCACTGCCTATACACCTATCATGTAGATAAGTGTCCAATGTACAAGATATGTACTATCTATGTGCTCCTATAAGGTCTAAATACGATCACAATCAATATATCGCACTTCATCCGGAGACTTACTACTGCCAACCCCCAGACCTTATTCTAGTACACGAGGATGGTCACCTACTTAGGGGGTACAATAATAAGAGGGCTGGATATCTTTAGAAGACTAACAGAGTCTTGTACCATTTGAATTGAAATGGTCAATACAATTTATTATGCCCCTAACGATTATCGTGTCAGTGGTTATGGATATGTTTGGGACGTACGCAGGTAGATGCGGTTTATTGTTACGTACACGGGGATACGAGGAAGTAGTACGTCGATACGTGTTTTGTCGTCAAACTACACCACAATAACGTTTGCGCATCAAATTACGTAAACGGATTTATGTCACTGTTTACGCCATGTATTTATTGTTGATTGACAAAATAGTCATTTTTTTATCTCTTAATGCTGACACTTTTTAATGACGTTCTTCCATGTTTCGATACAAACTTTTTTTCAATCTTTGGATCAGGAATTGGGCTATTTTTCTATGTATTTTAATTGCCAAATATTATGTCGAATTTAGTAATTTCATCACTTATACTCAGGTGCCTGGTTTGTTTACAACACCGCATGTTTATTTTAATGAAAAAATTAAATAGCAACATTAGAATATACCCACCTCTCGCGAAATGAGTTTGAATCATTTGACGGCGAAGTCTAACAGCGCGCGCTCATTGGTCAACTAAAATAGCCACGCCCTTCTACGGCTTCCTGTTACACACTTCCGTCCCTTTTAAAGAATGCAACCCCACAGATTTTAGGTAAGCGAGAGGATAGATGTTACACATCAATAAATTGTTTGTGTACAAAAAAACTATTTATATTGGCATAGTATCACACAGATTTGAAAGCCGATCACATGAGCTTATTTGATACTAGCTGTGCCCTGCGGACTCACCCGCCGTTCAATTTAATTTAACCGACGATTTTCCAACCTAAGCTGAACCCTATTATAATAGATCAGAATAGCTCGCATATTACTGAATTTTCTCCTACTTACTTGACACTTATCGTTATATTTTGGACAATTCACACAGTATCTTTATGAATTATAGCCTATGTGTTATTCTGATGTATAAACTATATTACGTTAAGATTCATTAAAATCCATTCAGAAGTCATTGCGTGAAAGAGTAACAAACATCCATACTTACAAACTTTTGCATTTATAATATTATATACTAGGATTCGGTCGGTATTCTTATAATTATTATATAATCTATATAATAACTGAGATGATTTATGTGAAATTAATACATAATTACTAAACATATGTTATTTAAATTAAAATATATATGTCGTAGTGACCCCCAAAATTTCCGTTATCTTCCAAAATAACAATTTTTAAACATAATAAATCTTCATACAAATGGGTACGCTTACCTTCGCTCGGTCACTTATTTGAGAAACTTAAAAAGCAATTGATATGTTAATACGGTAGCTGATAACTGGCATCGCCGGCGTTCATAACAGTTCTATATTAATATAATTAATGTTTTATCATATTTGACCTCACCAATAGCTTCCGATATATGTCTTAAGCGATATACTATGATGATTTTCACAGTAATTGTAAAATGATTTTTGAATTTAATTCGTAATGACAGAGGCGTGG
>JWHW01030696.1:589958-600669 GCA_000931545.1 Papilio glaucus | reverse complement strand
AGTTTCCTCGTTTACCAATTCAATGTTATCATCCATCGCGAGTTAATCAAAACTTTTCTCTCGACTCGTCCTCAAAAAGGAGTTGGAGGAGGAGTTCTCGAAAAATATATATAATGAGGCGATACTAAAAACAGTATTTTGTATCGAATACAAAAGACTGTGTGTAGGAATATAAATTAACGAATGCAGTATAAGAGCCGATGTAGTTAAAGAGTCGAATCTACAATTCAATATTATTAAGTACTTGCTATCGAACTATTTGATACAATTGATCCGACCGGCTTAGCTCAGGTAGCATTAATTATGTTGTCTGATCTCTAGCAAACTTTACAGCATAACCTGCTAGGTCAATCTCAACAGTTCCTGAAAATTTCAGTGAAATCGTGATAGTCATCACGGAGGCTACATGGAACATACACACATCGCCTTTTTATATATTTGATATACTTAAAAAAACATTCGTAAAAATGTAGGAAGTTACATTTTAAGTTACGCCAAAGGTAACGCGTTTATTTGAGATTAAACTTGGGAGCTGCGTGCATACACCGTAACGGCTCAATCTGACTTGACAAACTTGGCCATGTGATAGAATTAAAAGTTCTGGTTTATTACACTGACTAATTTAACTCATATACAATATTAAACAAAACACGTTGTTACTTACTATATATGTGACTCGTTATTATGATTATTAATATTTTTATATTTCTTTTTACTGTATAAAATAAAGGTTATTTTAATACATGTACCTTTCGTTATCTAAACAAATTATTTTTTGAAGCTATATTTTCAATATTTTTCTTCGATAATTTTCGATCATGCGGGCCACTTGTGTTTAGTCACCGCTATCCATAGGCATCATAGTAATTGTGTCGCATATGGGCTGCCTACTTATGGACTATGGGTTAGACAGGAAAAGGCACAGACAAAACAGGCTGTTAGCTTTTTCTAGCCATCCCCTCCCCGTCCAATCCTCTTCCGTCTTAATTAATAACGGATGGGAACGAGAGAAGGACTGAAATTAAGCCCCCGGTACCTCACTCATAAGATGAAACGCAGAAGCATAGTTCTGCTTCACGCCTGTTTTCTGTGAGGTCGCGGTATTTCACCGGTCGAGCCGGCCCATTCGTGCAACAGACGTTGTTGTTGCAGGCTCTACCACTGTTAATTATATTTCTCCCTTACAATAATATAGTAGGCGGAACAATTGAAAATCGTATTAAACGTTATTTCATTGAGTAAAACGCGAAACAAACTCGCGTAGTAATAACATACTATTTTGCCAAAACGTTACTCATGCAACTACAGCCAAATTTTTCACAAGCGAGCATCAAGTATCTACTTTACACTAACGACAACTGTAAAGAGAACACGAGCCCCTGCGACTGACGTTCAACGTATTAACCTAATCTTATTTTATATCTTAGATCTATAATCTATATCAGATAGGTAAACATTATGTAATAAATAAGCTATCATGTAAACTTTACAAGTAATAACTTGAATTGGGAAAGAAAGAAAGAGAGCGATCGTTTTCTACTTGTTTTGTTGCTAGATCCGTAATAGGAAAAGGGGGTAAGCCTTTCATGAAACACTAAAATGTATTGAATTGAACATAGGGTCTGCAACACTGCTCTACGTTATATATGTCACCGATCGATTGTACACTACGTTATTTTATAAGCGGACTAGGGATATCATAAGCTGTCAGCAAATTGTAAACTGTACGAATCATTGAGATATTGACGTGTCATGGAAAACGTAACACATTTAGTTTTTTCGTAGATAAATCTCTTTTTACTACATTATTTTTGTATGTAACTATCATGTCAACCTTATAACCCCAGTTAATTAATAACCCGCCAGCGTCCATTTTGGTGACGTATAATTTCGTGACATTGAACAGTCAGTACCGTTAGCAACATTGATCACAGATATTGAAAATTTGAGAATGAAATTAAAATAATCTTAATCAAAACATTGATGGTGCCATGATAAAAAGAGAGTTACCCATTTAACTAAAAGAATTTTATCAGAAGAAAAAAGTTTATTAATAATAAATATATATTTTTAAATAATGTATCTAAAATTATTATATACCTATATTCTTGTCAAAAAATATACAAATTCCATAATTATTAATACATTATAATCACTACAACTGACTGACGTCGCGTGGATGTAAATTTGACAAGGTCCCAGCACATTATCAACTCGCGGGGGTTATACTTCTTCTATCTTCCATTTTAAGTTAAACTATAACGTATTAACGCAAGCAAAATGTCAGTTTTATAAACTACCGTGTAATGACATAGTTAATCACATACCTAGTTTGTATTTTCTTCTGTCCTTTCTCATTCGTTTAAGTCGATTTTCACACAAAATAAAACACTAAAGCTCAAGTGGATGTTCAACATTAGATTTAGATATCACACAACATGACCAGGGTCTAAAATGAAATGAATGGCGGTAGCTGAAAATTGGTCATTTATATAGTAAGAAAATAACGATCTACCACGAGCACCGTAAATCTGATTATTACGTAAGCACTACGTTTTACGCACTCCGCGTTTACGTTGATGTAGGTTGGAAACGTCAGAGGTACAACACCTTACATTACAGTTACATTAAAAAATATTTTTAATGTTAGCATAATAAATTTAAACAACGGATAAAGTGAGGGCCTAGTGGAAAATAGTAGTAAGCCGTTGGATAATCCATACATAATACTAAAGTATTGTAGTGACAAGTAAAAGAATGTGGTGATTTTATCAGTTCAGGTCATCGACATTAACAGTTTGTTTTATGTATACATATATGTATGTAAGTACAATGCGTTACGTTTGGCTAGCAGAGAAAGTACATATAAATTATATACTGTATACTTTATATGTGTGTAACACATAAATAGGTTTAAATATTGTGTAGTTAATAGCGAATGTGATGCCAGTACACCTTAACATATGATTGGAACTTACAAATTATTTCTTGATACCATATATATATAATAATGTACATATGATCAAAAGTTATATTGCAAAGAGTGCTATTTTTAATTTTTTTCAGTTTGATGAAATAAATACTTTTAGTCCGTATACGTTGTAAACGACTCTACACTGCATGGCATTAATAAACATTAAATAATTTACAGGGTCCTACTAAAGTTTGCCAAACTTGGAAAGACTGGTTAAAAGTTTATGTTTGACATGGTTCGAATCGAAATTTCTGTATATTCACAAATTGTGCTTCAATAAACTGTTCAAGCAAACTATCCGTCACCATTACTGATTCAGATTGGATCATAAGTATGCAAAGTGAAGTTTGGACAAAAATTTGATCTACTTTTTGCAAGGTAAAAGAATTCGATATTTGACATGGTAGATATTTGAGAAAAACTGTTATTAGGGGCCTTCGTAAGCGAAATAAAACCCATAACAATGAATTAGAATTTTTGTCTGTTTGTCTGTGTCTTTGTTACCGCTAATCTTAGAAACGGCTTTACCGATTTGGATGCGGTTTCACTAATTTATTGTGGTAAGCTTCACTTAACATTTAGTGTTTTTTTATTTCAATCGGTTTATAAATAAAAAGTTATATCAATTTAACTGTGGTACGGCCATACTATTGACCCCACATACGCGGGAAAGGGCAGTGAGATAATGATGAGGTTACGGTAGTATTAAGTAGGTAATATCATTTCGTTTAAGTAAAATTACAGGGCGGGTGAAACCGCGGGGCACAGCTAGTTAATAATATAAGTATTGTATTATACATTACACAATGTCATCATCATCAGCCTTTCACAGTAAACTGTTGGAGGTAGGCCCCTTATTGCTTGGCATTTCAACTAGACACCCAGTTAGTTGATGGTCCTCTCACCATCAATCGTCCGGGTCCTGGACCCCTAAGATGGTATGTAATATCACACATTATTTTATTAAAAATAAACATATAGTGCTATTGTTGGAAGAGTACTCTGGTTATATTAATGATAAAAATTAAATAAAGAGATGTAGGCTACTTTCCCTACTTAGACACAACAGCACTAATACCTAACAAATTCCTTTATCATTAGGTAGGGAAAGTGAAAGATTATTTTTAAAAAAGACCCTTAAATTTACTGTTATTGTTATAAAGGATGTTTCAAAAATAGCACGCCGCAGCGACACTGAAAATAGGCGAGCACTAGGTCTACTCCACAAAAGTCTTATGGCTTTCGAGATATAAAACATTTTCGATTTTTTGGAAAATTACCCGAATTTTACGTTTTGTGCCAAATAGTTTATAAGTTCATCTTTAACCAGTTGCCATTAAAAAAAAAGTTCAAAAGACTCGCAATTAATTTTAAAATATAGCCCAAAAAATAAATACACACTCATTTAATAAATTCACTTTTCGTGTCACCTTTTGTTAACGGATGCCTCCGGTTTTAATTCCCTTTAATATAAAAAAGCTTAATTCGAAATAAAAATTTTATCATTGAAATTGTCTTAGAAACACAAAATAGTACATGAAAACCTAAAATTTGATGTAAGATAATAGCATACATTTCTGTGATAAAAAGAATGGTGATGATCATAAAATGGCTGGGACTATATGGAGAATTTTATTCCAAAGGTGCAGAACAACAGTAAGTATTAGTAGTAAATTATTTTAACAACCATTCGCCTACGTAAGTCGTCGAATGTCATTTCGCACGGCGCTGCACGTCACTTTACGACTACAACGCAATTCCAGTGGCCGTCGATGTGTTGATGCTTGAATAAGGTTGGTCATGGTTAAGGTTAGATTGGTGTTACGGTGGATGACGGTGAACGGATTGCTTATTAGTAAACACGATTCCTTATTTATTTTTAGATATTACTCTTAAATAAATTAAGGGCAACAAGGATATCTTCTTGTGCTTTTAAGATATGTATTTTATATTTATGATTTTATTACATCTCGACAACTCCTCAGCTGAACAGATGTGGTCTTCTAAAAACCAATAGATCGATAGATGGTCTTCCATTTGAGCCCATTTATTTGTAGTACGACACGAATCGAACGTAAATGTTCTCGTTTTGTTGTTATTTTTTTCTATAATTTTCCATTGAATAACATGTTTTGTTGTGCGTACATTCCTTCCGATAATTAATTAGCCTTGGAGATCTGTAACTAGATCATAGAGTAGTAGCTGGACTCGATACGCATTGTGAGAGTAATGGACATATGCTCTTATTCGAACGTTAAATATGCCTTTTCAATATTATTGCACGATACGGCAATGCTGCTTGTTATTTTTTTTGTGATTCATTGTTATGAAAACTATACTTTAATGCATAATCGATTTATACGAATATTTATAAAATTTTGTTTTAGTTGTTTTACTTTTATCCGGAACTTGTTATTCTTATTTTATATAAATCTATAAGGTAATTCAACAGCTGTTGCATTCATGCAGCAATCATATAAGTTACCGATGTGTTATCAACTTTTATGAATAAAAGAAGCGAGGAGGTTAAAAGGGAAAGAAAAGAAAGATCATGGTACGGGAAAGAAAAATCTTGCATACGTAGTACAATCCCTTTACCTATTTACCTATACCTTTAGTTATATTGCAATACGCATAAAAATAATTTTAAGATGTCTTACTATTTAATATTTAAAATTATGTTAGAGCGACGGACACGCCAACTGTTCCGTCGCTCCAAATATGATTAAGGACGTAGTACTTCTTTTTACGACTTTGTTTACGAACTTTTTTCATTTCATACACTTCACATTTATACGGTCGGGTACGGACGGTATTCTGTATACGGTCGTGGTAGCTTGTGTTAAGTATTTTTGGACATCACTTATAATGCGTAACAACGTAACAACATCGTATTTTTTTTTTCGAAGGAATTTCAAGAAGAACATTATAAAATTGTAGTCGTAATTAGAAAAAATATACTTAGAAAATCTGAAACTTGGTATCCAAATGAAAGGAAATAAAAATATTTGTTAATAAAAACTTTTTTGTAAAAGTTGGTCTTTATTAAATTTCATTAATTTACATCATTCCGTTACTAAACGATAATTTAACTTGACTTTTAACTAAACGTAATGAATAAGTTAAATATATTCTTTGACTTGTCCGTAATTTAATATGTGATTGGTATGATTAATCTATGATGAAAAAAATAATAATCCGATAATGAGACATGGCAAGGTTTTCGTTACCAAGCCATAAAGTCTTAAAAAAATGGTCATATAATTAATATCTACCTTTCATTAATTTGTATTAAAATTTTGTGAAAGAATGGGGAAATATCAAGAATTTTGCTTAAGGGATTGCTTGGTATTTTGCTTTGGAAGGTAAGATTTTTGTGATTAATTTACATTTATAAATGTTATATGTACTGTATTAAATTTGGTAATGCTAAGTGATTTAAATGAACTTATTCAGACAAACTCATTGGTTTCTTTGCTCCCAATGTAAAATGTGATTTTAAAGACACATACGTTTATGCACCTGTAATATACAAAATGTAAAATAGACGTAAAATAGACCCACTCTGTGAGAGAAGGCATGTGCCCCTGCATTCTAGAAAAGGCTGATTGATTTATTATTAAAGTAGACGTTTGATGGTTTTTTTATATTGTCTGTTGTTGTTTTGTGCGTATTCTTTTAATAGTAAACGAGACAAAGAGACAATGAAGTACATTACTTACAAATAAAAATGCAATTTTTGTCGGTATCCATTTTGTTTAACAACAATAGTACATATAATATGTATCAATCATTTTTGCAACAGAATACAATGTTATTTTGTTAATTTTTTTTCGATTCAATTCGCTTTACTATGTCAATTTTAAACATTTAAATATCTATAACAACACTTACCTACATCATTTGTATAACATTTTTTTCTTCACTTTTATAAATTTAAATGGATAAACTATTATTCAAAATATTTATAACACAATTCACTTTTTCATAGACTATTGTTCTTATGACATTTTTATATAAATCATTGCAATGTTTGAACAGTGAACGAGGAAGTAAACGACAGCCGCCGTCCCTAGGTCAGTTACGCACTGTGACTTGTCATTTAGCCATCACGTAGTTACTATTTTTAAGATTAGTGATTAGTTGATTGCTGCACTAACTGTCGGTTGCATCTAGAGGTTGATTGTTATATAACAAGACAAGCTTAGCCCCGCGGTTTCACCCTCCGTGCAATTTAATTTAACCTACGGAGCCCAGCCTAAATTTGTCACGTAGATCTAAGGTCAACTTACATTGGATTTACATTATATATCCATACAAACATTTATCCCCTACTTTAGACCTTTCGGGGATGAATTTAGAAAAATCAGTTCTCAGTGCTCACCTGCGTAATAACAGAAATCTCCGTGCAAAATATCAAGACTCTGGCCCAGTAGTTAGTCTGTTTATTTTATATAAGACTGGAGGCCCGCACCGGCTGTGATCGGGTAACCGTGACATCAGGTAAACTGCTTTTTAGTTTGTATCTACGGCCATAAAAATATTGTTTTACTAGTAATACTATTATTTAATATAAGGTTATTAAGGAATTATTTACTTTTTAGCATTTTGCTTTGATTCATCTTTAGTTTGATATGGTTGCAGTAAATAAAGTCTATAAGGTTTTACCTTGTACATTTTATTCTCAAACGTTAGTCGTTGCCGCTTTTGCAGAGTCATCGCAGCGGTTCTAAGCGACGTGTATGTTAGTACAAAAATAAATAGAAAAAGGTAAAGAATGGTTGCGACATGAGACGGCACTTGGAAGATAAATAAAGCTCATTCCCTCTCCTTACGAAACTGACTTCATACACGATTTAGGGTTGAATTGGTTTCCAATTTCCAATGAAGCGGAATATCTGGAGTACTTTAGCAGGATTTATTTTACAACATTTGTATATATAAAAATTATTATCGTAAGCGTGAGGAGATATACAATAAGTTAGAAACATCAGCATAACGTCGGTCTCTTATCAACCTAATTCAGTGAAACAGGAATTATGGGCAGCTATGGCAAGAGATGATCCAACCCATCAGAGGGGTCTACTAGTTTATGGTTACAACAGCCCGACTTTAGAGCATATGACATGATTTATAACGATTACGATTTTGATTATTCTAAATTTTATAAAACTAATAAACTGCTTACTTATTTATTTTATTTGATTAAATCGTATCGTGGTTTTTGTATTCGAAAGATAATGTTAGAACATCGGAAGGGTCGGGTCCTACACCATTCAAAACAAAAATCTGGCGCGATGACTTGTCAAATCTTCACCCTTATTCGTGACGATACGATTAAGGCGTTTAACGACGTTTTCACTTTCTCTTTCACACTAATGAGATATACATAATTTAGAAAGGGACGGCTGAATAAATAAACAATGTTCAATGTTAAAACGGCGATTCGCAGAATAAGAGTAATGCTTACGTCTAGAGATTGGAACCCTTCCGTGCAATATGATTTGCGTCAGTGAGGATGCGTTCGGAACAGATCACCGGTCGGTAACCGAGTGGAAAAATCGCTTCTCATCGGGTCCGTTACGTTGTAATACTTTGGAAGCGAGTGATGTCAGTAATTCTCAGCCTCGAAAAGTGTAGGGAATGTTTGGGTAAATTTTGATACACGTTTTATTTTAAATTAAGGCAGGTTTAATTTTATTAGAGTAAACAAGTTTGAATATTATTAGTATTCTTTTAGAAATAAAAATATTTCTGTTAATACAGAGATTTTATAGTTTTAACGGAAAAAACTTTCCAGCATGATGAGGAGAGTGGAAAAAAAGCTCAAAAATTTCAAACATTTAAATTAAACGACTGGTTTTCGCTTTACTATTCAAGTGTTTTTCTCATTTTGCCTTAATATTGCGTGTAAGTTTAGTAATAGGCATAGATATGGACTTGGCTTCTGTGAATTGACTACGACCTATGGAGGTCAAATTTAATATTCCATATGCCAGCGTTTTGCTATAATGATGGTCTCTTGAGCGTCGTTCCAATGTGCCCAATAATGTACTGTTGAATGTTTTGCTAAATCTTACCAACTAATAAAAAAATAACCAGTTTAATTTATTAGACATTAATCTTTAGTATGTTAAAATTATATCGTTAAAAGCTCTCGAACTCCCTCGTGGCTTATGAGTAAAACTATGAGCTCCATTTTATGATTCCTGGGTTCGATTTCCATTGAAAAAAATATTCGTAAGGGTTACATTATACTAGTTACTACTTTGAGACATGTATTGATTGTTTTGTTCTGTGTTATTGACATTGTATTTGATCTTTGTCCGGATCTTATTGTGCACTAGGACAAGAAGAAGACAATTTGTTCACGTTGTCACTTATATCGTTTATAATATTTCTTATAGAAGTGGCCTTGTAACCAATCTTTCATGCTTTATATAATATTTGATAAATATCGTTTTCTTTGTTTTTGTATTGATTGCAGAGTCTTTGACATTCGCGTCGGTAAAATAAACTGCAGCTGGAAAGTGTGCTATACTCAACGACCTTTCTAGTTAAAATGCCTTAGCCCGTGAGTATTGTCAGGTAATCGAAATAAAAAGATTAGAATTACTTTTAGATGGTCATTTCCTTAGAGACTGAGATTTAAGTTCGTATACATCACTAACAACATACAGTTTGCTGCTTTATCTATGGTATACTGTGATATTCATTAAAAATAAAACTCTAACCATAAACAAGACAATCCACGAGCCCGCGTCACTGTGCACCGCGACAGCAGCTCCCGCCACAAGGTGGGTAATGTTATCATTCCATTAATTACAACAACCATCCCCGCCGCTTTTTAAAAGTAAATTAATCCGATTAAGGGGGAATCGAAGAACCCGCTCCGTCCGTCTTTATTCGGCCAAGTTTCTTAGGAATAATTATTTTTTGTAATTAAATCCATCAACACGATTTTTTCCTAATGATTCTCCCATGGGATGCCGGGGTGGGTGTTAGCGTCTGGGGGGATTGCCGTTATTATTTTCTTTTTAATGATAATGTTGTTGTGACATCGGTACACATTTTTACATTATTATGTTCAAGTTTCTTACTTTTTAATGAAGCACAAAAATCGATATATTTTTTTAACGGTGTTATAACTTATTTGATTTATTCCATTACCAAAGCATTATCTATCGATTTGTCGTATTTATAAATATTGTAAAAACTTCACCATAGCTCCGTTGAATAAATTGACATCGGGTAATTGGAGTTGCAAGATTTATAGTAGTATAAGATATATTATAGAGTAGTAGAGTATGTAAGTACGAACGAATTTTGAGGCAATTCCAATGTGAAATAATCACAAAACAATTTCAACTTTTGTGTTCGTCCTTTTAATCCATGTAGACTGACGTCGCCTCCCCATCTCCCTGGACCGCCGTGTTAATGATATCCCGCTTTAAAAGGGCACATCATTTACTTACTTCTACCGAAATTAATTGAAATGAGTTTTGACGATGAAAAGGTGGCGATACAAAGAACGCCGGCCGCTAGGTGTCGCTCCGAGATAACTTCTTACAATTTAATTAATTATTTTGCCGCAAAGAATTTGTTCTCTTCGAGTTTCACCGCCCTATTCACTCATTTGCAAAATTATCATTTCGATTAAGAAGCAATATAAATGTAAGAAATATTATTTTTCATATAATTTTGTTCGCTAAAGTTTCTAATTAATTTTTGGGTTGA
>JWHW01030696.1:567496-588920 GCA_000931545.1 Papilio glaucus | reverse complement strand
TATAAAAACAAAACAATTCAGTTTAAAAAGTTAAAACATAATATTATATGTTTATGTGTAAAGATAGAAACGGGCGCGGTAAGCTAGAAGCCGTCCGATGATCTGCTATTTCTATGGATACCGCGAGGAATGTGAACTGGAATGCCAGGGCGGCGGTGGCGTTACAATATTGCAACAAGTTGTTTTGCTATTTTAGTGGTGTTGCACTGACACCGTTTCAGAGAATGTTCTATACAATGAAACTAAGTAAAAAAGATGGCAAGAAACAAAGTAAAGTGTTGAATGTAGAAGTGGGAATATAAACAATGGCGTAAGTTATAAATGCCGATAGATAGCGCAGTGCTTGGTTTATGATCTATTCGATGGTACAAATTCGAATAGGACGCCGTTTTTTTTTGGTTCTTGAGTTTTAATTTTCATAATAAAGATAGAAAAATACAAGTAGCATTAATGTAGTAGTAGTATTATGATGAAAAACTGTACAGCACGTTAACAGAAATTTATGAACAAACTGAAATTGCATTACATTAAAGATATACATTTTTTACAACATGTACATCATTCCATGGAAGTGATGAAATTAACTGAATACCGTTGTTAGTAATCTTTATATAAACTGATTAAATAAGGTTAGTTTAATAGAAGTATGTCCGGCAAAGATAACCCGTGGTGGGTCGCATCTGCGTACAGACCGGAACAGTATGTGGGCCACTCGTGACGTATCGATGCGAGGAGGACCGCAGATTGATGATTCCCCCAACTCCTCCCTCTCACCCCAGCGCCGGTCCGCGGGCACCCGCTCTATCGCAGTACGTTGCGCCGGTTTTGTTTTCTCCTAAGCCCTATACATGGGAATACTATTCGACGATATTACCAATAATTTAATACAGAAACAAAATATTTGTTCCTTCATAAGTCTACAATTTACTTTTACATTTTTAGATCTATGTTATCAAGTCATATTCAGATGCTCAGTAGCCCAAACTTTTTGCGATATCAGCCGACTTCTAGATATCAAAAATCTCTCAATTTAACACCAGATAAGTTTCCGATTTTTTAAAGATATATCACTAGGTCTAGAATATATGTACACTAACATATTTATAACCCAAGGACATCTTATCTTTTTTTTATGAAAGAAGGTGGCAAATGAGCAAACGGTTCATCTGATGTTAAATGACCGCTACCCACAGGGTTCCGCAACAAGCAAATGAGTTGCAGATGTCTTTCCTACCTCTTATGGACAGAGGAAATACAGATAGCCAGGAACAAGGATAAACTTCTCCTATTCATCCCCTCCCCCTCCAATCCTTTTATCGTTCTCATCCTGTGTGTTTCAGTCATAAGAATTATTCTGTTGATAAAATTCCGTGTGAGCCACAACACAGTTAGCAACATGGCGTGTACCGTAAGTGATATATATATTTTCATGGGAATAAACCTTTTGAGCTTATAATACATTTCAGCGTTGTGTTTGTTATTTTAATGGGTTTTTAATAATGACATAACAAAAGTATGTTAATTCATGATTTCTTAATGTTATACTTTACTAGCGACCCGGAGATTAGCTTATCGTACACCCGTAATTATGAACCGAAATTTACTTCATAAATGAAACGGAGTGCGTTTAGTAGTGAAATTCGTATAAAATCCGTTCAGTAGTCATTGAGTTTATTGCGGTAAAATAGACACGACAAAAGACTATGTTTTATTATATTTAATGATAATTTGTGTCATTTTAATTTATATTTCTTCAAACTAACATAAAGTTAAAAGATGCCGTAGGTAGTTTGTATCATAACTTAAACAGTGCAAGTCAGAAAGAAACCAAAACTGAATCAGACTCCAACACATTTACATGCAAAATTCGATATAATTTATAAACCAATGCAATAATGAAAGAAAGAACTCTATAAATCTGCATGAAATTCCAACAAAACCGTACACATTACCCTGCGGTACAATAAAAAAGCAACGAAAACATCATTCCACACTTCCCTGCACGCGCTCTTTTAAAACGTAGAGTCGGAAGGAGCTCGCATTATGCAGCATCCCGCAGGGATCGTAATAAACCAAAACGTAATATTTCTACAACAAATAATAAATATGGGGTATTAAGATAACTGAAGACATATATCCATTTAGGCGTAAAACGTATATCGATTTAGTCAGTTGGTTACTTTTGAAGTTGGCTTATAGTCGTGTAGGCTAGTCATATTCAAACAAATAATACACGCGCACAATAGCACAAAGATAGCAGGCTTAACTTGAGAAACGTACATTTCTTAAGTTCAAATCCGATATTCTAGTTCGGCGATGCCTAAATTGGATTCCGTGGACCTAAGGGATCCGTGGAAATGCTACTAGGTTTCCGCGAAATTATAATTTATTATTGAATTCTTTAATGATTTTAGACAGGTTATTTAATTATTCCATATTTAAAACAATTATTATCGAAATGGTTTCTTTCTACACTTCAGTAATAGAAAACCTTTAAGGTGGTAATTATGTGGAAGAAATTCGGTGATAAATCCGTTATCAGATTGAGCCGACATGTTAGAGCAAAAGATGGTTTTTAGTGATCATTATTGACAAAGAAAAACGCACAAGATATAGATGTGGGGGTTTGAGGAAGCGTCGCTCGGTCGGGGGTCACGGCTCTGTCGATACGTTTCCACCAAACGCGGCGTCCGGAGGCGATGCCCGCGCCGCGTCTCGCCGAATAAGTCATTGATATTGCTGTATATTTTACGATCCTATCTGCTCTCCGTGAAATACTGAAACTATTAAATGTAATTTACTTTTACTTTACGACACTTAAGACGTGTAAATCTTGCCACTTAAACCAATTAAACATTACGACATCTCCTATCCTATGAAGCACCTAAATTATAGGCGGTGGCGTATCCTGGGTGTAATTCTCAGAGAGATTTGGGCAAAATTTTCATGTGACGAGTCTTTGTTTACTTATAAGCTCGCCGTATGTGACATTTTCAGCTTTTTCTGTATAGGAACAGTAATTAGCGGATTGATTTCTCTGTCTATTCCGAATGGGTTAAATAGCCATAGAGATTAAAAGATCAAATGATTTATTTTATATTGATTGAATAAGAAACGTTTATGTTAAAATATCTATGAGATTAGGTGGTATCGTGACAAATCATCGTACCAGGGTCTCATAAACTTGAAGGCCCTCCTTCTAAAGATAACACATAAATTTGGTTGATATGACTAATTCTGCGCTCATGACACGATTTAGTACATGCGATGCGCTAATAAACCTCCTAAGCGGCTTTCTTGACGCTAATTCACGCATCAAACACGAGATAAGTTAACGCGGAGTCTACAGATGCGCTTTATATCACACTAGCTGTCCCGTTTCTCTATATGAACTTTAATCCTGTACTTTAGACCTTTAGGGGATGAATTTGGAAAAATCCTTGATTAGTGCTCGCTTACATAATAATATAAATCTCTGTGCAAATTTTCAAGTCTTCAGGCCTAGTAGTTTAGACTGGGGATTGATAAATCAGTCAGTCAGTTTCTTCTTTTATATGTATAGATTATTGAAATAGTAAATTGATATCGGGTGGCATTAACAGCAGGTTCAGCAATTGTAGTTATAAAAAACTTGTGTTTGATCTTTTTTAAATAAATATTTATTGAAATGAAAAAGAAAAGTGTAGACAGTTAATAAGAATATCATAAGGAAATAATTTTTAATCATCGATCCATTAATGTCGATGAAAATGAAACAATTTTGAATTCAAGACATAACGTCATTGTCATTATACCAAGAACCGCGTATTAAAAATTATAATTTAAATAACATCTAAAATTCATTCTATAAAGCGTATAACGAGAAAGGATTCGTGGAAACGTGACCCGCTGGGGGGAGGGGGGTTCGCGAATATTTCGATGCAATTATTATGCAAAATCATTAACATCTTAACAAGTGGAAGTGCCCTCCCTCATCGCCTTCGACCGATCGATACGTAATAACACCCTCGGTACCGACTCGCGAGCAAACTAAACGACGAATAATTGTTTTATAAAGTTTGTGTTTTGTTACTGTTAACACAAATTGCTTCGGCTTTCGACAGCGACAATCCCAAATTGCCAGAATTATTTCTTAACTAGCTGCTGCCTGCGACTTCGTCCGCGTGGAATCAAATAAAACATTTTAATCACTTCGCAGAATAAAGTTTAAAATCGTATTGTTTATATTATTTGTTTTTACCGTACAAAATAAAACGTAAACATCAGTATCATAGTTATATTTTGATATAAACAAACAATTTAATTGTTTATCTATCAGGAGCTACATTTCACCGTGTTGTTGATATTTAATTTAAAAGTTTAAAAAATGGCAAAGAATTAACGCACGTGTTCAAGGCAATGAACAATAACAAAAAAAGACGCCTGTTTACGACCTCATAAGCTACGGCACCAAAAAAATAAGAATTAAGAATTTCCAACTTGTATTTTGATTATTATAATCATACTAATATTATAAATGCGAAAGTTCGTAAGTATGGATATATGGATGTTTGCAAAAACTACCAAATAATTTTAATTAACCTTTGTGACATTACAAGTAGCGGGCGGATTTTACTTAGAATTCTACCAATGTAATGTTCAAAATGTTCAACAGTGGTAGAGCCATAGCCATAATTAGAAAACGAGAATCGAAAAGTCAATTACTTTCAAAGTCTAATAGAAATCAGTTGTCATATGAGAACGCAGAAGTTTTTCTCGGATCATATTCGTTAATGATGACACTAGGTAGTGGCTTATCAGCAAGTGGCTTATTTACAGGAACTTATCTACAGGAACTTAACAGGTACTTATATTATATATATCGATAATTCTCACGGTTAGGTTAGAATGAAATTATCTTTATGTATTTTGGTTATTTGTTTAACTAATACATAAAATATTTGTATTTGTATTATATAATGAATTTAGAAAACTACTTCATAATTTGCGGCTGGATCTTCAAAATAAAGTTTTTAAAATGTACGTTACATTACAAATGTTTAACACAGAATTGAGTTATGCTTCTGTATAATATACTGTGGCTCGAGTCGAGTATTGATTGATTCCACATAAACTGTATTTTAATCAGCAGTGATCTATTCCATTAAATGTATACAGAGCCGCACGATTTATGTGTGTGTGCTACGCTCGTTAATCATAATTTCGGACGTTTGTTCGTGTGTATGTTCATAATATTATGTTTTGGGGATAAGAAATTAGTTAGTGGACATTAAACTTGGGCGAAGGTGGAGTTCGTGTCCTTGATCCGTTTAAGATTCCTAAATACTAAAATTCTTACATATATTGTTATATTACCTGTGTTTATTTATATTAGTTTCATAAATTACTTTGATATATATATACACAAACACAGGAACAGGAACAAAGAACACAAAGTTTCTGAATAATTGAAAACGAATCGAATCTGTAAGTCAAGTCGGAGATGTCACAGAACCTTTTTAAATGTGCATCAATGATCTGTAATTAAGATTTTAGCAAGTGAAAAATATGTCATATAGTGGTTGGTACTATTAGGGCATTGTTGATTGTGAAAAAATAGCTTGCATCGGAGCTGGTTATTACCCCGCCTATACAATTTATTATGCAATATGCCATGATCATAAAGGCGAAATGATTCACATCTTCTAATGAATTAAACTCTCCAATCTCGAATCTCACCATGTTCAACATGCTCTAGTCGCAGTATACGAAACTTGGTAAGAAGCATTAAGGGCTCGCACATCGCAGGGACTGACCCGTCCTGAAATTTAAATCTAGATCAATAACCACGCTTATATCATTGTCTTCATTAGAGATAATTGGGTTCGCTCCCCGTCGGCCGTAACTTTGTTTACTTGCCGATAACTTGACACGAGTTACTTGGACGTGTTGGCGTTGAACCTCCCGAGGTGGGTGCGCGTGACGTCTCAGTTTCTAATCGTAATATATCATCCTCTATTGTAATTAGATTGACAAATTGCTCGGACAACAGATGTCCAAGAGGTTCTACGTAGAATGATTACCACGTGTAGAGGCCTACACAACTTAGGTAGGTGTCCCACAATATCTACGACCTGGGCCAGGTTCCAGAAGTCGGCTCTTCATGGCGCTTCGTAGAACAGGCCTATTTCCAGCAGTGGAAATGTGTAGGCTGATAATGGTTATAATTGTTACTACACTGAAGTTAAATTGGAACTGTCGGATCGCTGAATGATTGGACCGTACGCCTTAGTTTTTGGAGACTCGGAATCAATTCATATAACTCTGTAATATAAGTAGAAATCTCATTATTATTACTAATAATAATAATAATTTTATTGTCAGATATGCATCCATATTTGTCAGTATCTAACAGTAAAACTTAAAACTTAAAGACAAGACGAATAGCGTTTGAAATATGCTTAAGTATGTAACCAAATTTTGTATGCTGTGCAAACATTGTACTAAATATTATATGCAGTTAAAATCTTATAAAAGATAATACGTAATAAAGCCCGGTAACACGTGTATTCTGGAGTATATTCCGCAATGAAATACCGTCATTTGCAGCGGAATATGTTTGCGCGCGGCGAGTAAACACGATTACTGAAATAAGGGTAGTACACTTTATGTTATTCACCCCACCGGCGCTCTAACACATTTACCCACATAGTTAATTAGCGTTTTTTACATGAGGTGTAAAGTCGACTAGCGCGTTATTTATATCGTGTACTCTTACCGTTTTAAAATGTTTACGAGAAAAAAGACATCTCAAGATATTTACGAATTCAACGGTAGTTGATTTTAATGGACTACGATTTAGTTTTGACATATTAATTGATGTATTATTTATTGAAAGTCCTAGATAAAACCATTGATACCCACGCAGACCTGGGAAGTAACACGACTTCATAGAGTATCCATGATATGTCGGTCGCGTACTTTTGATCGATGAGTGACGGGCCGTAATACCCATTCTCTCCTTCTTCTTCTCTTCCGTATATATTATTTGTTTTCTTTATCCAATAACCTCTTTTCCTCATAAATCAGCAACGCATCCGTAACTCTTGTTTCTGATGTGAATTTCGATGGGTAGCCGAGCCGTAGTCATGTGTTCCATTGGAGATCCCAGTGCCCGTCACTGTCGAAGGTGGCCGCCAAGGGGGTTTTGGTGAGTAAAACCTCATGTAGCTCAGTATTTACCCCAGAGGCACAGTACTTTTTTAAGATCTTTACCCCAAGCCCATGAAAGAAAAAACAAAAGCCGTGGTCGCACAACAATTTCATCTCTGTAAAAAAAAACTTAGTAAGTTATTTTAACTTATGTTGTAGTCACGTCAAAGCTACATTCGACAGTCGTATACTTATACAAACATCGCCCCTGAATCGATTTCCAGTCGATCGTTTTCTAATCCCCATTTTCGCGATGCCATTACGATTTCTCAAGCGCTCACCTCACTCCATATTTCCGTGCATATCTCGACTATTCCCAGATCCATTATTTTTTATAGCTCAAATACACGGCGCTTAACAGGTCGCTCCCCTGCCTACGTGTTCAAACCTCCGTTGCCTTGCCTTGGTTTGCAGCAGTTAAAAAAATGGCATCTTTGATTGAACTGCACTAGATCAATTATAACTAACATTTGTATTATGTAAATATTCATGTCAAATATTAGTTATAATTGCAAATTATGGATAGATCTTTTCGAAGAATGGCTGTTTTTTTAATTTATACGCATTCCACTTGTTAATCTGTGATTGCACGTAGACATAGTGAATTTTACCATCAAGTTGTATATTTAATGCTTAAAAAATATATAGTGGCGACAATAACATTATTAGCAATGTTTTGCATAATGTTATTTGCGGTGACATTTTTCTTCTGTACGCCCCCGCCACCCTCGCTAACTAACGCCCGCTCAGCCATTCCTCTCAATACGTTTTATCGACAAACGTCACAGACGCCGCGTGACACTTATGTAAATATTTAAATACGATCCAGTACAAGCTATGAATATTTTAAACTCTAAGTAAACCACTCGGCTTTGTATTTCTGCAAAGATTTTATCCTATCAATAAAAACAATCGCTCGCCTATTTCGTCAGTAATAAAGCTCAAAATCCACTTGCAAAGCGTCGAACTTTAATTTGTTTTTTTCATTATATCTATGCATAAAACGATTCTGTAAGTGTTCACAAATTGGGGATCGATATTAGAGTGATGAGTTATGCTGATTGGATTTTTTTCGAGTGGCTTAAGAGGGGAAAGGTGAATCGGAGAGAATGGTTTGCTTTGCACGAATTAAATTGTGATTATATTGCATATGTTTCATTCGCTTTTATGGATTGAATATTTTTTTTTAGTAATTTTCACTTTTATGCGCTATCGAATGAATTCCAAACTACTGAAATCTTTTGATGGCCTTATTTTATAAACTTTACATTGGGTTAGCAAAAACGGAGCGCAATGTTTGCCTCTGCGCATTGTAGGCCATCTACTAATAATCATGATTCTTCGTCATAATTCAAATGACACGACTTAAATTACAAGTTTTATTAAATTACAAGTTTTACATGTTTAATGAATTTTAAGAGAAGCGAACTAGTCGCAACCAAAAATAATGTATTGATCTTTATAATTTGAACAAATATCGTTAAAACAATATTTGCTGCTAATATTTTGTCAGGCGCTAACTATTTTATAATCTTAGTGTGCCTTAAACGTTGCCACCTAGCATACTCCAATCTAGAACACAGGTTTATCAAGGATCTATCATAAAGTATCTACTTTTTTCATTTTAGCCGCATGGTCCATAGATTGTTCAGCAGTTCATCGATTTATATGAAAAGTTCCGAGTTGATACTGTTTAATGTTGCGTATAGAAAGTTATCTTTACGATAATATATGTATTGTATGGATATCTGTTCTCCGGTTCTATTTCTGTAGTGTTTCATGAGTTACGTCCAGTGGACATTTTTAACCTGATGATATGGTGCGTTCAATAACTAGTATATGTATACATAGATACGTTGAAATTCACATTCGGGCGTTGTATTAGTGATTGATATGCAGACATGACGTTCTCCGAAAAAGTATTAACAAGCGATATTAATGAAGTAGCGATCCGTGCCCAGTGATGTGAACTGATCGCGCAGATTCCGCACTCGATTCGGAGATGGCTCTCGTGCGATCGCTCGCAGCAATCGAGGAGGGCGGCACTCGAGCTCCGCCGCACTCGGCTCGCTTTCCGGTTCTCTTTCTTTTGTCAGGCACACTTGGGCGGGCGGCGACTCGCGGCACTCGACACTTGATGCCGAGCGATCTCTTTGTTACACTGTTGTTGTGATAAGTGATGGGATATCGTCACTTTCAATGAAATAAGCCTCCGTGTTACTGCTACTTGTAATTGTTTGATTTATTAGCTGCCGTTGTAGATGATAGGCATTTGTGAAAATCTAAAGATATATCTGATATGAAGAAGTCTGATGGATATTTTTCAGAAAAGTGTTTTAATTAAGAAACAGAAATGCCGGTGAGCGTGGAGCCTGCTCAGTACTTATCACTACCAAACGCTGAAACGCAGAAGTATGCCTAACGAAGAACCTCATACTTCACTTTCCTGTACTTTGAAGTTGTATTCATGTAATATCTCCCGGTTAAAGATGGATGAGAAGCCGCATGATATAAAAGTTAGACATTGTCGGAAGGCCATACTTTTCACGGTCGCATATGGAATTAGATAATTGTCGTTGCAGCCGATGATCGTCCACTGTCGGACGAAGGCCTGAGATCCTGAGATGAGATGGCTGAGATGAGAAGGCTAGATCATCCGTCTATACTTTGGGAAGCCTACTTCCGCTAATTAGAACATGTTACGTTCTAGTTCTATTAAAGCTCATAAAATACGTGAATATTTCGTCTCGCAGATAAATAAATATACACACATTACAACAATTTTAACGCATTCATAATAACATGAGATATGTTTGTAAAAGTAGTGTCAGCACCTTTAGAAATGTAAAACATACGTATCGATATTTTACCCAGGTCTATCGCAGGTGGCGACTGACTATTACAATATAAAGTATGCAATGTGGGTGACATGCTTTGGTCCGTATTACGTGTTCGGACATTTTCATAAATTGTCCTTTCAATCTGAATGAAAATTATTATACAAAAACTGTTTCTTTCTTGAATGACATGAAACATTATAAGTTCAATATGTCTTGTTTATATTTAAGTAAGAGTTATTTTTCTTTCATTTCAAAAAAAGTTTATTAAATGAGCAGTTATGAAACGAAAAACAAACTGTGCGAATATTCTGCACAATATCTTAAAAATAATAATACAATGTGGAAATGTACATATAATTACTGAACTGCAATAATTTAGTCTTGAGGTATTTTATTTTGAGAACATATAACAAATATCATTATGCAACAGTATTGTACTTTTATGATTGTTATTTGTGGACGAAAACATCCATTTTAATTTATTTTACTCACCTAAAGTCCTTTATTAAATATTAATTTATATTTAACATAATAAAAAAATATATTTTACTTGTAAATTATATAATTTAGATATTCTAAATTAGATTAGATATTCTTAATTTACAAGACGATGCGAGTAATTTGTCGTTGACACAAAAACACTATAAAGTAATAATTAACACAAAATGTTATACAAATGAAATAAAAATACAAACTTGATCTAATTTCAAAGTTTTACAATGTTTTTTTGAGTTTTCTCGTAAAACCAGCAGTACAACTTTCAAAAAGTTATAATAAAAAAATAGATTTATATATGGTACAAAGAATAGCAAGGAAAAGGGCTAAAGTTACACGTAATAGAAGAACGGGGCTAGCGAATGGCATTGATCATAATATCGACTGAGGCTTACCAGAGTGATAAATGGCCGGCCGCGGCGGCAGGCGGGATGAGGCCGGCGCCATATTTAAATCGGGCCTGTCACATCCGAGGTACGCACGCCCGCTTTAATACTAACGCGGACTTTTTACTTCTTATAACACATTTTACATTGTCTGAACGTAAATTGTAGTCCCTTTGTGGTCTTTTACCAAGTAGCGCTACTTCTTAAAGGCTGAATAACTCAGTTGCTAATAGATTGTTCTTGTGGGTTCTTGGGTTTGACAAATACGTAGATACTGCTTCGTTTATTATGGAGATATAAATCTGGGCGTACTTTCCATAACTAGTTAGTGGCCGCTATAGGTTTTAGATATAACTACACATTCATTAGATTTCTCTGTTTCATTTTAGTTATTAGAATATAAAAATCAATACAGTCATTAATCATAAAACTATTTAAAGTTTTAATAAGTTGTGGCAAATAACAAAAGTTGTGGTACAAACCGGGTAAACAGAGTCATTTTGTTTGTAATGCAAGAGTTTGTATATAATGAAGAAATATATCCTAACTTAATATTACAAATGCGAATGTAACTTTGTTTGTTTGTTACGCTTTAATTCCTTAGCAACTCAACCGACCATCATGAAGTTTTGAACACACATTTTCAGGGGTACAGAAAGTGATATGGGGTACCTTTTATCCAGAAAATAATTTTTTTCTAAAGATAACATAGGAAAATGCATAAGAACTTCATTTAAAATATAGATTGCTATGGCTATATTATCTGTTTTGAAAATAATAACTTTTTGACACATGTTAGTTACCCTATAATACGATGCTATTATAATATGTGGAAGAAATTTCCAGCATGGAAAACAAGAAATGAATGTGTGCGTAGCCAGAGGCAACAACTAACTAGTTAGGTTAAAAACTTACAACATTTGTACTGTTGAGAACTGATAGCAATTTTTTTTGCAAAGCATTAATGTAATCCTCCACCAAAAAGTTTAAAGCTCCATTGTGTCTGTATCTCCTCACTCAGAGAATCAATGAACCAAATAGGAAATTAAAATCATCAATCAAAGTGAAAAATACAAAAGCCCCGTTTCCCATTGTCGCGATATGTTTGCGCAAAAACGACTTTGTCGCATCACAGTCAAAGTAATAAAAAATCTTTACACGGATTTAAAAAAAAACAAGAAGTGGCAACGTTTAATCTCGAAACTTGACAACGCATAAAAGGCAACGAGGACTAACCTGACTGACTAAATTTTCTGTATAATTGTATTTTTACTTTTTTATGTACACACATAATTTACACAAACATAAGTTACATACTTACATCATTAATATTTTTGAACATTGTTTCTATGTTTATATTGTTACTAGTATTATTTATTTTTTAATTAGTTCTTTCGTCTTTTAACTCTATTGGAGTAGACGGAGGTAATCTATCTGGTTTGTGGCTTTGCTTCATAAAGTTAGTGATGTTTCAAATGACAGGTGATTAGTATATCGTCAGTCATACACCTAATCGAAGTTTTAGAAACCAGAATACTACGGCGTGACATAGCGACCCGGTATTCTAGACGGTGCGCTAAGTTAGTTAAAGGATTTGGGGCGACTTCCTTTACTAGAAATAGAATTAGAGGCTTTAATAGATTCACCGGATTTGAGGAGGCAGAGCGCAGAGGGCGCTTAGCCTAATCCTCTTTGCAGTAACTAAACTCGAGGGCTCCCTCGGAAGCCTGGGCTCGGGCCGTTACTTGTTATGACCAGATTGGGAGGCCGCCGAGCTCTTAGGTCGCTTTGGCGGACGCTCCATGGAGTGACTGAGCTCAAGGGACCCCGAGAGAGGACCACGGCATGGGCTGTCACTCATTACGCTTTTAGCATTCCGAGGGTGTCCGAGAAGGCCGAGCGTCGGCTCGATCGGTAGCTAATGTCTGACTTACTACCACTTCGGAAAGCGTTAGCGCTGGGAGAAGAAGTGGCGGAAGAAACTCCAGCAACGCTCCTATCTTCTATGGGCGAGAATACCCGGCCACATTGCTGGCACGTTATGGCCAGCAATGTGACCATAACGTGAATATGATGGCCGTCCTCGGGGCCACTTCCATGCGTGCTATGCGGGTGTCGGGGGCTTTGTGAGGCGTCGTGTAATACGCTCACAATTGGTTATTGCGCCGCGATGACGCTGCGGTTCGCGCAGGTACCTCCGCTCATCACAAACTTCGAGCCTTCTGGCTCCTGCTATCTATTTAAATGTATTTCATAAATAAAACAAAATATGCCAATATATTACGTTCCGTTATGATATCGATCACATTTGCGCTTTCATTAAATCTTTTTGCAATGGATACATATTTTTATTATAAAAGAAGGCACGGCACATTTTAACGAAAAAGCAACACGATATTGGAAATAATTTCTATAGCTTTGCCGGATGTCGATTTTGCATAGGAAAAACAAAGAGAAGTTTATAAGCGTCTGTAAGGTCTTCTCACAACAGACCAACTCGATGCCGACACTACTCACATTAAAGCATGTATTAATATATCGTGTTATTTACGCTAGAATTTTAATATCTCATTTAAATAATCTACGACGCTTTGACATGGTTTCGTTTTAACATTTCCACGTGTATGATACACAAATGGCAAATCTGTGTCAGACAATCGAAAAACTGCCAAACACTCTTCTTCTCACACGAACGTTTTTGTGTGTTTGGTGGAGTATTACTGGGTCGTAAATTTTTAAGTGCTAAAATCTGGACAACTGTGACTTACCATCACTGTGAACAGCTGGATTATTAAATAAGCTTGGCTAATATCTATTGCTGTCCAAGTAGAACTGAAAAATGTAAGGTGTAGATTTATTTCTTTGTTGTATTCATTTTTTTGACGAAATTAAGAAGTTATTGATTTTCTTTATTAAGTAAATAACTTTTATTGAAGCGTCAAGCCAAACGGAAGGCAATTTAGTTTAAAATATAAACAGTCAGGTCTCGCCAACCATCAATCGTGCGGCCCAACTTCTTTCAGCGAAGGGTTCAGTCCTCGGTGATTCAACACTTTCCATTGAAAACTTTATTCCAAGATTACTCCGTTCTATAAATGTAATAAGCTTTGCAGTGACGAGATTAGACCCCAAATTTCACTCAGGCATTAATGACATTCCCAGTCGGCACGCGGGGGACGTGGGGGACGCTGTTGTTTTTGCCGAGACAATGTTTTTGGAAAGTCATTTTGCTCGCTAAAAAGATCCTGGATAAACGGTGACTCTTTCGCCTTTGTTGCCATTTAAAGTCTACACCTAGCATATTGATATGCTAATTAAAATGTTATATGAAAAAACAAGCTTTCAATTGATGTAATTTTCCTTTTACGTCACGTGTGGTAGAATTAGCATATGTTTCGCTTTAGACAGTAGATTTTAGAACGGGTTTTGTCGTAGTCGTACGCCAGGAACCGACTAGACGTGAAAATTATTGTTTTTGATTTCTTAATCTACGTATTAATCATAAATATTGGTGAAAATTAGTCCAAACAATTCATGGTGCAAAGGTTAAGCGCACACATTGATAAGAGCTGTGTGTGGACCATTAAAGCGTTGAGTCCGTAGTACATGTCCGATATGCAAGTGAATGAATAAAACGATTTGATCGTTGCTTCCAAATTCAAGTTTATAAACGGACTATTCAATCATTCTATCGTCGTGACAATTGTCTACGTTGTATTGTAATAATGAACACGACATCACGAAAGTCACCTCTTTTTGTAACCTGACATTATTCTGTTGACTTGTTCTATTGTTGAATGAAAATAAATAAACAACCTACTAGAATTTAGCTCGGCAGCTGTAAGTGTTTTTATTGTTTATATAAAAAGTCACTTTGACTTGGCTTCACTGAAAATGTATTTGTTGACTACTATTTATTTCAACGTCGGGTTGTTATAATTTAAAATCGATTTTCATTCGTCTCGAGGTGTATTAAGTAAAAAAGTGGAGATTTGGGCGATATATCGAAACTCATTCGCGTCGTTCGTCCGCCGAGCATGAAATTTACATGGAATTTTGTACTTGTAATAAAGAATGATGAATTGAGCCCGCATTGGTAATTATGGGCAGTGAGCGAGCGGGCTCGATATTAAATTGCGAAATTCAATAATTTTGTTATTTGTGTTTTTTATGCCATATCTCAATATGGACGACGTGAATTCTACGCCGTCTTTGTCTGACTGACTGTTGTTTGTAATGCAAACAAACTATAATTTGCTTATTCCATCAATATAGTTTCAATCATTATTTAATCATTTAAAAATAAATCAAATACTCAAAATCCGTAATAACGTTAAAGTACAAACGCTCGCATATTATTATATTATTATTACATAATTCAAATTTTGATGGATTCAAGGTTTTATAAAGTAATAAAATTCCACTTTAATGTTATTTAATTTATGTTTATTGTTAAGTTCTGCATTTTATTTTCGTACATTTTCTTTATATTGATAGATAATAAATCAAAGAAGCAGTGCAGGGAAATGTCATGTGAGTGTGTTACACATTAACTGGCTGTTGTGTGGAAAATTGTTTTTTATTTGGGCGCTGATTTACCGACCGCTCTTGACGCATGGATCTTTGTCACGACACTATTTGGCCGCGCTGAAGGGTTTTCTTTCTTATAGTCACGTACGACGTACATACATGGATGTTTGTTTAAAAAAAAACTTAGTACTTTCTTTGCGGCATAGAAATTATCATTTAAAACTGAATGGAATGAAATATTGGAAAATGGGAATGAAATATTAACTAGCTTATTATTTTTTTTATGTTCTTTTTTATCATTGTTTTATTTGGTCAATTGGGTCATGTTCTTTTTTCATTCATTGGGTTTTGTGTGTCTCGTTGAAAAACAGGCAAAAATAACAATAATTCTATTTAAGGTGAATTTATCAAGATCAGAACGACGCTCAATACTGGCTCGCTATAGAGTTATATATATAGGTTGGCGCACGGTATAGTGACGATGTGACGACGCAACGACGACTGTTTTCTCTGGAAATACAAACGGTTGACCATAGACACATTGAAGACCATATAGTCCTAATGGAATGGTATTATCAAGTTTTGGCGTGTTTCCTATCATTGTACTTGCTTTGAGAGATAATAACGGATAGAACCTTATATTAAATCAAACGGCGGGAAATCAACCGCTGATTGCTATCTAAGCGATACAGACTCTTCTTAGGTGATGCATTTGAAAATAATCATCAGAAACTGCAGAGAACAAAGCATGCTGATATTCATGAATAAGGCAGTTTGCTCTGGAACAGATAAAGATAAGTAAACCTCAAGTGGATAATGCCCGAGTGTGATTTCCCTTGCTACGGGTGCGCGTAAGAGAGTTTTCGTAGCCTCGCCCATACGACGCTTTCAATGCGAGTTTGTAATAAAAGTCATCGACATAAAGTTCAACGAGGCTCATAATAAACCGTTGAGATTTCTCATAAATAAAAAGAATAATGAATGAAATACTACTCCTACTTTTATTAAAATAATGATACGACGTTGTGTAATCAATATCATAAAGTTTAATATATTTTAATATCGATAATATTTATTATACCATTACAATAACTTTAAATGCCGTCCCGGTTGCCTGCGAGCAGTATTTTATTCCATTTTAAATCAATTCATGAATGATGCCTCGATTTAATATGTTTTGAGATTAAGACTCGATTTAATAAATTTTGAGATGTATATTAGTTAGTCAGAAATAAAAATTAATTAATATACATACAGAGATTTTGTTGTAAAACAATTAGCGATTTAGTAGGTAACTAACGACACAAATCAACACAAAGTAAAAAGTTACGATAACTATAATAGATAAGGTATTTGGGTGGTCCGCATGAGGGGGGCCTACGCATATCTGTGGTATTTTACAAAGTATTATAAAATATCGCTGACTTTAACATTAATATGAGTGGGCACAATACCTGTCATATAGGTAGGTTAGTAGTAGTAGCGATAACGGACCTTCCGTTGATAAAATGTTTAAATCGGCTGAATTCTCTAGCATAATTATGTAATAGTGTATTTATAGATTAATTTAAAACAGGCGCATCTGATCCGCTAGACATGTTTAAGCCCTAGTATAACGCACCCGCCGCCCGCAGTTGCAGAATTTTCTTCGTCCAGTTTTTATATGGGTTTGATTTATCTGTCTTTTTAATTTATTTATCGGTGTAAGGAGAATTAGTTATTTTCAAGCTATATTTGTTCCTTTTTATCAAAATGTTTTCTTTAAAAATGCAAGAAAGATAAAAATGATTATTTTTACATACAATTGAATTTGATACATAGAGTAATATAAAACATTTTAACGAAAATCTTTTAGAATTAATAAAAATATCACCTTGAAGTCAAACGACGATCATTTAACCAGTTAACGAAACTGCGTCCAGTCAAAAAATTTATGAAGTTAAAGTTTTTACCATTTAAACATGGTTCTTGGTTGTTCATGGGTGGAAGATAGTATCGAGAAAATAAATTCAATAATGTGGAATTTGATTTCGACTATTTTTGTATTATTTAAAGCTATGATTGCTGATCATTTACGTAAGTGTATTGGTAGTAGTGATTTACTCGTCAGCAAGAAACTCCAACATTGAATCAAGATAGTGTTCGCATACAAAACAGAATTCAATCGATGCGCCGCGGCGCTACGCTAACCCTTTGAGGCGCGGCTCTTCCGCTGCCTCTCATTTTAATGTTTCAGCCACTCATACGATATTAAAGATCGCTATCTCAGGAAGGCGCGTTGTAGTTTCGTTTCGTCATCATTAAGTCGTTTCGAGTTCCTTTACCATGGCGTAATACCAACCGAAATACTTATGTCGCAAAATAATCAAACATTAATGAACTTATAGTTAATTTTTATAAAAAAATAGATTTACATTCGAGTTCGGTTTTATAGCTTAAGTTGTGATAATTTTTTCACATTATTATTGTAATTATTACTTAGCTGTCTTCGTGAAATTTCATTATAATCAAAACGAAATAGATTAATTAATACAGTTATGAAGGTAGTCCTTCTCCTTATTTGCAATGTTAATAAAGTATTTAAATTAAAATTTCTGATTTTTACAACGATTCTCTCGACTCCCTAACAATCTTATATCTGCTACTTTATTCTTTGCTTACAGGTACACGCCATATCGCCTATTTGTAATAACACAAAATCAATATGAAATCAAAATACTGTTGAGTATACCAACAACCCATACTTCACTTTTGCACTGTCAATTTTTATTGGCTGGAGGAGCCAATAAAAATTGACATCCTCTCGATAAGGCTGAAGTAATCAAGCATACGTTGCCAGATTTTTGTTACAACTTATTCATTCCTTCATTTTCCATAACTATTATTATTTATTATATCTAAAATTCTAATTTGTAAGACATGTATATTTATATTTCTAAGTTTGTAAGACTAGCGCCATGTATTTTTAATAACTTAGGATATACATTTAAATTACATTAAAATATGTGTTCTTATGTATGCATGTAGTTATCATATTTAAAATAGAAAAACAAATGAAACGATTTAAGAACAAATGGTGCAAAACTTAGCACGTGTCTTGGTGTCGTGAGTAGCATATGACGATATCTCGAGCGCGACAAGCTCGCGTCCACTAAGACCTCGCCCGCGGCCGTATCGCCGCCCAATCATATTACGTGCCGCCACCATCCAACCAGTAAATTAAGAATTAACAGGGAAGCTGATTATTTTAAAACATCCATCGTGATACCCTTTCTAACGAGCTCTCCTGCAACCACCTACATGTGGATGCGAGCGAAAATTATGACCTGGCTATCAAATTATAAGCGGTGGGGTTCGGATTTTTTTTTAAAAACGACCGTCGTTTACTACAAATATCTAATATATTTTTCTTTTGAGTTTCGTAAACAGTGCTGTAGGTTCGATGTAAAATAATACCAAAGTTAAATATTTCTTTTCACTTTACTTATATCAAAAAAATTACATAATTGTTATGATGCTTACGTTTATTAGATGTGTAATAATAGAATTTATTTGGTCACTTAAATATTTAATGTCCGAAACACGTATGCCGTCATAACCTGGACTTTTTTTACTGTTTAGATTTTTGATTATTGTATCTATGATCTCAGTTTCTTGCGTTTTTTATTCGCATTGCCATCTTCGGCTGATTTATATATGTCTCTTCCTTTAATAATAGATTATTACATGAATAACTAATATTTTTTTCATTACTACTGATTCTCTTTTTTTAGCAAAGTTGTTTACTAACTCTTTAAAATTACAATTGAAAAATGTTTTAGTTATTATATCATCTAACGATTTAGTTATTCTGTCGCATAGTTTATTCACAACTTTACATTTTTTTATTATAAAAGTTATTACGTACATCTTTTTAAATAAAGTTATTTTTTAATTTATTAATATGTTTATTTGTTTTATTTATATATTTGTTATATGATAATTTATTTGCTTTATTGCTCATATCTTTTTTCCAAATTTTTAAAAATTCATTTCTTTTTCACACACATGTAGCATTCTGTTATTTACTCAGTTACAAAGACCGTTCCTATTTGTTTTTATTTTACTATTATATTCGCATTTATCGTAAACTAAATTAAACTTCTCTAAAATAAATTTTAATACATCGTTAGGGTTGTCGTATGTAAGCGGGCTCCGGTCAAATTCGCGTAGTAAAGATTGAACCATATTGCTATTAACTTTAAGCACATATTGGTTATTTTGTCCGGAGTTGCACATATCTGTTATAGTTACCGGTTATGAAAAGATCGGCAAGGCGTTGTTTATCACTGCTGTTCTTATTCGCCTGTGATTATTATGTACTAATGGTTTTAGTAATGCGTTCGTTTTTTTTTTATTCTATACGTGTGTATTGTCTGATTCCCGACTCAAATCCTGATTCGCTCAATTCATTTAAGTGTTGTGAGGTAACTGTATTACATTGAGATATATCGATATTCATATCACGAAGTTATTCTTAACTGGCGAGGAATCGATGAGCCGATTTAGTTCAGAAACAAAATGTGACTTACTTAGGTTCGGCGGTCTTTATACTACGCACACGTCCGTCTTGTAGCCACAACTCGCAGTAATCGTACCTGTGATGTACTCAAAAAAAAGAGTAGCTGTGGATCTTCTAGTGAAATTTAGACTTTTATGCACGTATGGGATTACTCCGACGCCTCTTCTTTTGTCACGTAATTCAAGGTACATTTCGTAGTTTTCTATTTCGTGTAATTCGTTTGAATTCCACGTTCATCATTGTTGATACCTATTTCTAATTGGTGTACCCTATGGGCATATTTTTGGGTTGCTTATTCGATCCTTGTGCCCGGTTGGAACGTCGCCATCAACAATGATTTCTATTTTCATCGTAATTAATTATATCTCTCAGAATGTATAGTTACGAAATATTTTTTTACCTGTTTAATCTAAACTTTTAGTAATTTATGTAAACAATAAGTTAATGCCATCAAGGTTATAAATCAAATATGAAAGAAAAGTTACTTAAACTAAGTTATAATAGAACAATAATAGCGGTCGGGGGTTCGGACCGGAAGACATGACCCTAAACCCTCGCAATAGAAACTTCCTACTTGTCGAGTCAGATCTTAGTTAATAATTCTAGAAGCATGTTCGAGCAGGATGTGGTGATACGCGTTCCGCGAGGCCGCCGCCCGGCTCCGGAAAAGCAAACCAACACGGGATTTAAATAAATAACGCGATATTAGTTTGTTGGTCAACAGGGAAGATTGATATAACAAAACTAAACCTACCGATTGTGTTGTTATCGAGGAAAAAGGTTACATTATGTTAAAAATTAATATTATATTTAATAAAAAAAATTTAGTTGTTGTTGTTCATATTTAAATTAACGATCCGTCCCGGCTTCGCATTGGTTTTTCCACACAAACTTTCATCCCCATCCATTTCATCATTTTAGAACTCTAGGAGATGAATTTAGAAAAATCATTTTTAGTGCTCGCCTAGGTAATAAGAGATAAGTCTGAGCTACATTTCATAAGATTCCTCTTTACATAAGAGTGATCAGCCCGAAGTCAGTGGACAGATGTAGTTTTTAATAACCCCTCGGGTTAATACTGTGCACGTTATTTGGATTGTTAGTATAGTCGTTTAATCGTCAAAAAGCATTCGCCTTTTTTGCGGACGTAGGGAGAACCGATAATAAAATGTATCTTTTCAGGTAAACTGTCCACCACTAAGTTGTGATGTCCGTGCATTTTGGAAACTCATTAAATTTGTTTTCGGGCCTCGGACATTAGTTACAGTCAGCGGTAAGAAAACTTAAAATGCAGCCAAAAGGAATATGATTAAGTAGCTTTTTATAGCATTTATTTAATGACGGTATTACAAACAAAAAGTATGCTTGACATTTTTTGTCAGGACTTAAACCAAAAACGTATATTGATTTTCAAAAATTGT
>JWHW01030696.1:526797-558333 GCA_000931545.1 Papilio glaucus | reverse complement strand
TTATAAATTAAAATTTAAGCACCTTCCCGTTGTCAGATTGATATGAAATTTCGTACACACATTTAATTTAGATGACAATACAATTTTCAGTGCAGATAAAATAAAAACGTTTAACTTAAAGGTGTTTTTTTTTTAATATTATTTGTATATCAGAACTTATAACCATACATTATTAGATATCAAAAAAAAATCAGGGAGCCAACTATCGGGGAGGGCGAGGTATACGGATCAAGTTATAAATGGCTTAACTACAAATTAGGCAAATCGTTCCTCAATAACACTTTAGTAAGTTATGGAAGATAAAACAACATAACGTCTCACTAGCATAGAGGTATACTAAGTAGAGACATATTTTGCGCGTGCTATTTTTGTCGCCAAGCGGTTCTGAGCATTCTTCACCGCATCCCGAATAAATAGTATAAATGAATATACATTAAATAAGTCAAATATTAATAAATAATCGTACTTGTAAAATAAAATAATTTATTACTTACAATATTAAGTTATAAGTAGAGAGTTATTAAATAATTTTCGGACAGCCCAAGGCATTGTTAAGTAGCAGGTGTGGTTAACTAATTAAACAAAACCCGAGTTCATCCGGCTTCAGTAATTTTTAAATGGTTTAGCATTATTTTTAATTTAATGCTCTCATTGAAATCGTTACGTAGACTTAACGCATTAGAACGTATCGTGTTACGGACATCGCGCGTTGTAGTGTATACGATCACTTCATTGAGTGATTAATGGAAGACTTTGGAGGGTTAGTGGTATCTTCCTTCGTATTTATAAGGCCAAAATTCTATAGCTAAGACTTTTGGAGAAGCCTGCTTTTGTAAGCTAACGTATATTGCTACTGAAATCAACACTGAGGACATCGTCTATCAATTCGTCGGTCTTCAAAAGTCGTTGTTAGGATCGGCAATGCTTATCTGATGTTTTCATCATCATTATTAGTCATTTTAACATCCCCTTTTCGATGGCGCTCAGTACTCTCAGTAGTCTCTTACGTAGACGCGGCACCCATTCAAGGATCTGAACACCGTTCCATTACGACAAGGAGACGGCAATCGTTCTTCATATTTAAGTATTTAGAATGTATTGTATTCTCTTCTGGGTACAGACACTTAAAACAATTTTTAAGAAACTCAATTACTTATTATAAAAATTATACTAAAACTCCAGAGGACTTCGCCGATGTTGAATGTCTAGCAGTCTCTTTTGCATGGTTAGTCTTTTTTTAAAGTAAATAGGAACTATTGTTATTCATACTTTTTTGAATATCAACGTTGCTCTAATAAGTATAATGAACAGTACATTTTAGGTGAGGTGAACAACGAGTTATTAAATAATAATAATATTGTAATAACAAATGTAATAAATCTTGAAGAATGAGTGAAAAGTGTATAAATTATTGTTCAGGTCCATTAAATAATATAACAGGGTTTTTGGTGAACCGTTTACGGGCATAATAATCATTAAAATGTATTTCCATTTTATTCGGGCTCCAACTCGGACCTCTTCGATTATGATCTCTATCCTTTTTATGGGGTTCTGTTGTCCTGTCGCAAAACCCATAAAAATGTAGACCATCATCAGTTCCTGAAAATTAATAAATATGGCACAATAACAATGATATTGATATAAAATATTATACATATTTAAAGTAGGTAGGTTCATAATAAGTAACCTGAGTTTTTAAATTTGTTTTCTAGATACTAATTTAAATTCAAATTAAGTAAAAAAATACTTAACTTTTTATGATACAAGGAGACAAACGAGCCCCTGGTTTTTGTAACCCAAAAATATATGCAACAACCAGGCCTCTAATTCTGCTATGTTCTGCTGTCATAATGGTTTGCACTACTATCAAAACAGTTGCTAAATCATTGCGGTACGATTGAGTTAACAGAATCAGGGAGCAGATCTCCGATAATGCTAACACACATCAGACGAGACGCAGAAGTATACATACAACTATTTCACGCTTGGTTTTTGTGAGGTCGTGGCACCTTTCCGGTCTAGACGGCATTCATGTGATGCTGACGGCATCAACGTTATTGGCTTTAGGATACTGCCGGATTTAAAAGTGTCAATATGAAATTAGGCGTTGATAAAAAATAATTTAGAAAAAACTGTCACATGAAACCATGACATCTCTATTAGCATTTTCAGTTCGGGCTGATAGATCGGGTGTATTCTAGTTAATAACAAAAAGTTTTATTATATAGTACTTAAAAAGGTTATAAGGCTTATACGGAACCTTCCTTAGGATTTAACTTTTTTCAATCATTTTATATTCAAAATCAAATTCGAATATAGGGTAAGGTAAAATAAAAGAATTTGTGTTGTAACATGTAATTTTTGTAAATAGGTATTCGATACGAATCAAATCATTTTAGGAGCAAAAAATCTACATCTACCCTTTTGGATTTGCAACGAGTGCATACGTGTGCGTTAGTATAGACAGTTTTAATAATAATTTTATTATAACTCTAAAGGCACACTTTTCTACGTCACCTGCAGATTGGCTTCATGGAATAAAGTGGCACTCGAAGCGCTCTCGGCTCAGCCACCTCTTCTCTAGAGATCGCGGCTAGAGCCGTCCGCTCGTTGCACGCGCTGGCTTCGATTAGGTTTAATTGTAATTAATGACGAATGCGTAGTTGATGTTCGATTAATGACTTTTCTTTGCATCTTAGTTTATTAATATGCACGCACACATATGTGCAATAATTGCTCGCAGGTCGAGTGTAAAAAGTGCACACACGAAGACGAAGGTGGCGTGGCGTGTGGGGGCCACACCCCCGGCGACGCCTGCTCATTTTAAATTGTAATTACAATTTATTATTGTGTCTCTGTGCCGCCTTCGCCTCGCGTCCGCCATTTTATCGAACACTACAGTTATGTTGTTTAATTTCAGTTTATTCCATAATCAAACTGTGTCCGCCAGCCGCAGCACCGGCGAGCTTTCATAAATAAATCCCACTGGAAGTTGACACTTTCTTGCTGATCGTACTTTTCAATAAATTTAATTTATTTTCAATAATGAAGAATGATTTGCTTATTGGTAGACACCGTCGCCTATCGCTTTGCATGTTACATATGAGTCAAGCGTACGACCCCAAATGCAAAGAGATGTCTATTCATCGTTCCTCCCGCACATGATCCAGTGGCAGGAGTAGGTTCTGCACGAAGTTCTCAAACGATGTAACGCACACGCCTGTGTAGAGGTGTCGTCCCCTCTTCCTCTCCTTTCCTGCAGCTCTATCTACTTACAAAGCCTGGTAACGCTTCCCTAACTCTCGAGGTCACATAACATTCGGTGACGAAGATTCTTGGCCTTCTTCTAAGAAAAATGTCTTTATTCTGTCTGCTGTCTCACATTTTTTTCTACTTAGAATTTTTAATATTCCATTTTTTAAATTGATAATAATGATTTAACATTAGGATATACAAACAGCTTGCAATACGAATGCTATAAAGTGTGAAGCCTTTATATAAATATTATAGCAATCAAACAAGGAGAAAGTGATAGCCAAGTATTAGAAAACGACTGGGTAATAATGTCTTGCATCTCAGCATAATTTAACATTTTAATAATTTATGTAGGTAAACCATATTGAATTGTAAGATTTCTAATGAAGTTACACTAACTCGTACTTAACAAATATATATTTTGTTACAAATATATATAATATATTTTGTTCTTCGAGTATTCAAATTTCATATTATTTGTTCTGTTTTGTTTCTATCACATATTTCTTTAATGACACTAAAACTCTTCACCTAATACATTTTTTATATTACGGTTTGTGGCGAAAGCGTGCATAAGAAAAGCAATTTTCTTATGCATAATTTGAATAACGAAAATGATATTAATCTAAGCTTTGGCAATCAATCAACGGCGATGTTCAATTTTAAAGTGTCTTACTTTTGAACGCGATTCTAATGCAAATAACTACAATAGCTCGCTCCGATGAAAAAGGGTAAAGATGTTGATGTAACTAAGTGCCGCCTGAAAGATTGTTAGGAAATCGCCTTTCGCCTCCGTTGTCTAATTGAAATGAATAAAGATTAAGAAGACGAAACAACAAATCGTTACACCCTTTATTTTAAATACGGTCAAAACGCCTTCTGTTGTACTTATATTTACTACCGCCTATTTACATTCTTATAATTTACGATTCCCTCTTTCATTTCTGTTGATTGGTAAAAGTTACTGACGTCAGTATTCCCTCTACATATGATGTGCCCAAAGGTTTCAACTTCAGGTCCTTTTTCATTATTTATATAATTATTATTGGTTATACTTATATGGTTTATTTTTGAATACAACTTTTTAATTTTCAGCAATTTTCATGTTTCACCACTACTGAAGAAAGGGTCACAAGGTCAGTTGCACTATAGTTAACTTTATTTTTGTTGGTTGTAATATGTATATAGATATAATTAGTAATTATTGAAGCATATTTCTGTTTGTTACTGTAACTGGGCAGTGACGAGACTAACTTTTCTAGCACAAAGAAATAAATTAAACAACTAAAATTTATGGGAAATAAAAAATAAACTAACTCTTATGTAGTTAATTGAGTATCGTTTGTAACACCACATTGATTAAGAATTGTATGTTAAAGAGTTGGGAACATTCATGGAGTGCGAGTTCAATTTTGATTGACTTCTTCTGTTCCTGGAATGTCTAAGAAGACACTGTTATAGTCGCAGTGAAAGACAGGAATTCGATGTTACATACATGTCGTCTATAACATACGAAACGTCTAAATTTGAAGTGAAACATACTAAGCTATTATGATTCTCTACTACTATAACCATTTACTATGCATGAGAAAATTAATTGACCGATTTTTACGAAATTTACAACTTTTAACAGCATTTCATAAAAGCTATATATATTACATGCAAGATAAGAGTTTAGTAGTAGAATTGTGAAAAACAAATCGCCTGCTAACTATTAAATCAAACATCAATTATCGAGCCTTGTCCATTGGCTAGAGACGCAACACTTTTTTACGGATATCTTTAAGAGTTCTCTGCGGGATGTACACCGATCTTAATTATCACTACTCTAATCGCTCTTCAGCTTTCGTCTGATTTATTGTTATCGGCTTTTAGCTTTGGCCAGTTTTTATTGAAGAAGAAGGTTTAGCCATAGTTACTACGCTTTGGTACTACGTGTTAGTATGCGTAATACATCTCATGACATCCTACTAATTAAAACGAAATTGTATAAGGATGGATGGATGTTTTTTTACTATTTTTCGCAGAAACTATGTAACGCGTTATGATTTTGAAACGTAACGTCAAACCTCTTCATTAAGTCAATTCAGGTACCATCGTTAGGATAGTCATTCAGTTCTCTTGCAATTAAGTTCAAGTTCAAGTTCTGTGGCAATCAAGGCGAAGTTAAAAACTTTCGGGTCCATGTCATTCGTTTTGACATGAAGAAATATAATTTGAACTATAAAAGTTAAAAGCTGCAGTGTGTAATTCGTTAATCAACGTTCGCTTAATTATCATCCTGTAAATAACAAACATGCGAAGTATAAAGGCAATAAAATGAAGCCCCTGTAGGCCTGTCAACGAACAGGTCGCGATACAAGACAATAAACACGGCCATACATCACGCAACACAGCTCAAAGTTATTTAATTATCTTAAGGAAAAACTAATCCGCGAGACGGTGTGCTGTGAAAATTACGCGCCTACGTGGTGCGTGCACACGTGCCCTATGCCTTCACAGGATGTTCAAATTTCCTTAAAAAAAGGGTTATGTATGTATTTTTTTATTTAAAAATCAATCTCATTTGTCTGCAAAACAATGTTAAATTAAGATACAAAATCATAATTTTGTCTATTTATATAAGCTGATACTTTACAAGTGTCATCACAATAGTATACAAATGTTGTAAAAATTTAGAAAGAACATCTGAATTGTGAAATACACAAACCTGTGACGCGGTCGCAGTGCTACTCGGATCCTGGGCAAAGTAGATGTTTAATTGTATATGACAAATATTATAAGTGACTTCATTTTACGCAAAAACAAGCATTCAGTCAGCATAGCACTGTTATGGTGAATTTACATTCAGCCGAGCGTCCCATTCTATTGGTCGGTTTATAATAAAAAATATTTCTTATCGCTTTTCTTCTAAGCTACAGTTGAATGCATTGTTAGCTGAAAAAGTGGATAAACTATTTATTTGAGTTTTTACTACGTTGCGATTTTTGTTAAAAATCTTCCAACAAAAGTTATTATACTTAGGATCGATGGATAACTCAACAGTTTTTTGCCAATTAATAATGCTGCAGTAGTTTATTAACACCAGTTCCTACTTTCGACAGGTTAAAATACGCACTAGTACTTAGAAATCGCAAAAAATTGTTATCAGATGTTAGCAGATGATGACAGAGTTTACTTATTGAATTCTTCAAAAAATTAATTCAGTTAGGTACTAAGGTAAATGATGCAAATGATTGATTGTTTTCATACTTTTGACTCGGTAATCATAAGACATAATTAATCTCAGTATATTCTCTTCGGTGCGTCTAGATCGGGTGATCTTGGTTACATTTTGATTTATACGGTTACTTCAACGTTATTCCGCTTTTGAAAAAGTAAGTCAGACTAAGTACTTACTATTTTCAATCTTTGTATTAATAATAGTCTTCAATTTCCCTTAATAATAATACTTCATACAATAGTGGTGGTATCATTAGATGTGATATTTACATACTCATAAACCATTTAATTATTTTTATTAAATATTACAACATACAGACACTTTTTTCCTAAAGATATCTTATAGGATTATTGAAACAACCTGTATAAGGGAGCCATTCTTCAATAGAGACTACAGGCGGGAAGACGCTGTCGCATACGACAATATTTATGCCCGCAATATTAACGCCGAGGCTTCAGCCGCTCACTGCGAAACGTTACAGATCAAGGCCGTATTTACGTTCCTATGGATCAGTTGTGCCTTAGTTATGGGGTATATTAATTGATGTTAAATTTATTTTGATTTTTCATCAAAGAAAAATAGCGACTAGCTATTTTTCTCTTTCCCTTATTAAATTCGAAAATTAAACTGTAACATTACAATGCAATGATACTTCATACTATATATATGTTATACGCATACAAAACCAGTGTCCAGACAGCGGCAGTAACATACATGTCGAATGGCGTAAAAAGGATACAGTAATTAAAATAATAACAAAAAGAAGACACTTAAGCGTAAATGAAAACACATTTCGTATCATAAAAACACACAACACGGTTCGTTTTCGAGTTTTCGCTTTACGCTCGCTAATGAGATATCTGCTACATTTTGTATAACAATATCATTGTTACAATGTTGATTGTTAATTGATGCTGTTCGGTGCTCCACATTAACTTAATCGAATAATTTGTTCTATATAATGTATGTAACATTCCAAAAATTCAATAATGATTTTGAGTACGACGAGCAAATCATGAAGGCTGTACTTTCAAAATCTCTATAAGTTTATTGACAATTTCAAATGTATTACCATTCATCACCTTATGGGATTACTTTTTATTCTATTTAAAGATTAACATTGTCGTTTTTTCTACTATACCAGTTTTTACCATTGTTAAAAAAATTGAATCAAATTTGTTCAAGTTTTGGAATAAGTGAAGCAAAAAAAGTGATTTCAAAAAAATTCTGATTGAGGGCCCATGGATTCTCGCTGTCCGAAACCGGAGGAGGGAGGGCGACGCATCGGTGCGTCCGGTCGCCCAGGGCCAAATATAAAAATCATCCATATGGACAAAATAAAATTGCATCCCAAATAACCCGGTGCTCATCGGCCGAAAATCTATTAGCAATAAATATGAAGTTTTCCGATTTAACAGGATTTAAAACGGCGCTGAAGCACAAGAACTCTAATAAAACCTCCAAGTTCTTATGACTTTTGTATTTTATGACTCAGTAGTTATATTGGTTTCGCTGGTCACCTTCTAGAAATGGTCGCTTTTCATTTATTAAAAATCCTATATTATATAATTTAAATTTATATTATTACTTTTATTAAGTAGGAGAATTGGGTAACTCGAATCGTCTATTTGATGTGATAAAAACATATTAGTGATGTGTAAACGAGTACTTAGAATATCTATCAGAAATGGTTTTTATTTCTATATCTGAGTATTTTTGTATTTGACAAGTATCAATGGTATCGCATACAGTTCCAATCTCCCAGGTGTGGTCAAGTAGTTTTTGATCTTATAACCACTTAACATTGTGGTGGTATTTACTCTTTATAAAAAAAGTGGTCAGGACTTCCTTGTACATCTTAACTAAATCTCGCTATGGTATATGTACATATATAGATGGATTATGTCTGTGCTTGTGAATTTATTGCCAGCCTCGTACAACTGCGTTATGGGAAGAACTGTCGCCAGCGGTATCCTATGGTCCTTCAAGAAACGACTCTACTCCTTCCTTAAGAGCGCGTGTAGACGTCCGTTGTTTGCACCGGACGACGAACCGAGAATAATAGGCGACGGTGCATTCGGCGTAAATTGGTCGCTGGACAGGTATCCGCTTCATGTAAACATTCATTGTCGCACCACCGCAAAGCCGAACTCTACAACAGCGCCTGCAACTTCTGTGGCTTTGCTGATGTTCATGGGCATCGGTGATTACTTAATGTCAGGCCACCCGCAGCTCCTTTGTCAACGTATGCTATAAAAAAGAATCTATTGCGTTCGTGTCGTAATGTATGAGTTCCTATTATACAAAAGTAGGTAGACAAACACTAGTGATCAAGCCATTTATTACATTTCCTACTACTGGCTGTTGCTCGCTACTTTCTTATTTTCCACGCTGGACAATTTGTAAGACGATTTCGCTTATAATAACTTAGAATTATAGTTAAGATTTGTTAAAAAGTTGTTATTGTCAAAACATCTAACATGGCAACCGATATTTAAAATTAAGGTATTATGTATTTTCCTATCCCTGGGAACAGTTATCGTGATCAAAAATACCTCATGTATCGACACCCCTGGCAATGTGTGTGCACAATTTCATGATAATCGGCGAGTCGTCAAAAGTAACAAATAAACAAACTCACATTCGCATTATAATGTTAAAGTTTATCGTTATATCGTTTATCGTTGTTTATTAAATATTTACTAAAATTATTGCTATGCGTCAATTAGGATTAAATCCAAGGTCAAAGATTTGACGGTAGACCTTCTACTTTGTAAGCTTATTGGTTAAATAAATAAATGGACGCTTACGCCCGTGACCCAGAGGGGTAGATAGAGATTTCCATTTGCCGCGATCCCGGCACACCTCTCTCGGTTCTTGTACATCCAATCTACACGTACAAGCTCGTCGGCTACGATTGCTCCTAATATCGCCCTTCTTTAGTATGTTACTAATCTGATTGATGTAAGTTCTCCTAGGACGTCCCCTGCCAACGCTGCCACTTTTATTATCATTGGTTATTGCCCGTGTTATTTTACTTAGTAAGTATTTTATAAATTATCGATCCTTCAGGCGTAGAGTTGATACGACTATTATCTGTGTGAAAGGCTACCAATACACCTGCCCTTCTAACTTCTAAATGTACATCTGTGGCAGCTGCAGCCGGCAGAACGTGTTATTAGTAACTAATATTTACATCACTGTTATTGCATTAAGTGCCAAGGCACGCGATAATAAATACCTGTGGCATTCTGTTAATATTTATGCTAATATATTGGTATTTATTCTAGGTTTATCTATGTTCATGTAAACAACAGGTCCAGCTGTGCAATGTTGACATATACGCGCAATTTTACAATTTTGAATTCGATGAAGAAGAGGGAACCGGATTCATAAGTAAACTTAACTGGGTTAATTTTATTTCATTAATCAGAGTTTGCATTTGCTGTCGTCCACCAATTCTACATGGTCGCGTGAGATGCACTGGACAGAAACTGGTGGAAGCAGATCATCTGCTCCAGATGAAACCCTGACGCTGACCACGATCCTCAGATATGAGGAACCGGCCCAGGACAGATAGAGAGAGAGGCTGCATTTCGGGAAGAGTGCGAAATTAGAAGGTAATTTAATTCCTCCTCTTCCGTTATACCATCGGACGTTTCGACGTACTGTTAGTCCTGGAAGCGTAACCACAAAGAGTAACTTCGTTTATAGTGCATATAGCAAAAAGTTAAAAATATTACAACAGTATTCGTGAGTCTTCAAATACTTATGTTTCGAAAATCATACTTCCAAACTGTTGTTTTTCTTTGATATTTAGTTGATAGACATCGGACCTTGTAGTCTAACCATATATAAGATATTTATATTTCAGTGTTTTTGGGACGGGTTGTAAAAACAAAATACTGAATGATAATTTTTCTTTTTAATTTCGATATTTTCTTCTACGATACAAGGCACACACACAATTTTAAGTAAATTAATAATAATTATCATAGAAATAATAAATAATAAACGCTCGCTTTATGAATTGCATACTATAAAACAATTTGTAAGTGTATACTGAAGCCTCGACGTCTAATTGATAAAGGAATAGCTAATCGTTGGCGTCTGCTGCCATCTGCCGGATCAACGATAAACCTCTGTAAATCGTCATTACATCTTCAACCTTATCTCAATAAAGAATTGAAATCAAATTTAAACTGTCACATTCATTCCTTTTTACAACCACACATGTTCAGCTAAACATTTATAGTAACAACTAAGTTTTACTTATTACTTCTTATTACCCATTATAGATAATATGTATGAAATTAATTGTATAAAGCGATCGTTTAGATCGGCGCTTGACTATTTATTACATTACAGTTTTTAATTTTGATATTTTCAAATACGTTTGTACTAAAGCTTCCATAGACGTTGCACAGGCGTAAGTATCGGATATGTGTGTATTCTTAAATAGTACATATTGATAGCCAAGCGCCAATTTTACGTCCCATACAATGTCTAAATCTTATACTATTAAAGACGTATTAAAGTCCTCTCGTAAACTAAGCATCGATATAAATAACGCTATCATTTATATATTTAAAAACTACAGCACTATTTATTGTTACAGCTATCCACAGATGCAGACAGTGGATCATGGATATGAGATGCGCACATGTTTATTATACAAAGTCTCAACGGAAATCCTTCTGAGAACCTTGCAACACAATGCCCGACGTAACTGTCTCTTCTGTATTCAGTCAGGAATATTTTGTGAAAAGTAATCGATTCGAATAGCTTAAACTAATCGTACTTTTATGCTTTAAATGTATCACTAGATTTAGTTACATCTAATCATTGCACTAAAGTTGAATAAATTACACAATATGTTGATCACATGCTTCAACTGAATTTAAATTTTTAAACTTTTTAAAAGTAAACTTAGTGATCGAAATGTACAGGATTATGTTATACTTAACGACGACATTGTTCTAAAGCTCTCGTAGTCTAACAAACAATTGTAGAAACTTCAATCGCAATTCAGTACTTCGATTGGACTAGCGAATAAAAGTGTTTTGATCATATCGTAAAACCAGTCTTAGATCAATTCCAACAGTTGTTTCATTTATAGAATCGATTATTATTCCGACATCTCTATATCGTCCGTAAAAAGTACAAATAGAAACGTGAATTTGTCGCCTCTTAACTTAGAAAATGTAAATAATGATGGATACTTATGTATAAATATGGCATTTAATAATAATTGTTAAGGTACGATTTATAAATGAATAAATGTTGACGAATAAATAACTTGAATCGTCGATGAAACTGTTACGACTTATATCCTAGAAAATATAAAGAAATATTTACAAATTTTGCTATGGAAGAAAAAAACTCCTTCGCATTAACATAATCTACGTGCTTAGTACGTCTTAACAGTATTTACAGGTAATCTCAGTTAAAAGTACAACTTCGTCGAGATCTGATACATCGAATTTAACGCGCTATACTAAATGTTGAAAACATGTACATGAACATTCCGCAGTAAATCTGCGCCGCCAGCTGCGGCTGAAAGATTAATATCTAGAGAATTTCGAAGAATCGTCTACAGACAGCGCTTGCACTCGCTTAAATATTCTATTTTTCTCTAAACTCTGGCTTGACACTGATCATAGGTTTCCTCGTGTCGTCACTTTCATTGTCGTAGTGTTGGTTGTCGGGGAGCTCCGCGGCCCCGGGGCCCGTCAGCTAAGTGGCCGAGCTGAACAGCACCGAGTTCTTGTAGTAGCTCGCGCGCTCCGACAACGGACTCTTCACGTCGCGCTCCATGGCCTGCTGGCGCGACTTGCGTTCCATCTCCAACTCTTGCGCCAACGATTCTGTTGAAGAGAGAATTCATATTAGCGATTGATTTGTCTTCATCCTCTTAACAATCAGCCTCACTCTTGACCTGACATTGATTTTGACCGTGAGGGCCATTCGTTTTACAATTAATTTATGAAAGTGGTGGATTTTTGTAAGTATCCACGTAAGTACTCATAGCTTTTAATTTTCTAACATGAATAGTCTTAATACTGAGCCGCCACAAATATCCGACGCTAATGTACGAGTGTCACGTCCCGGAAAATTTCATTAGTATTTTGGCAAAAGCAAGCTAACATCAAACGAACTTCGCATCCGTATAACACTTGATATTCGTTCCCTGTGCGAGCATACTCTTAACAATGTTAGCGCTTATTAGATTTTACAATCAAAAGTCCGTTATTGAAATTTTGCAACTTTTAACAATTTCCTCTTTTTCTATGTTTCAATTTCCAGTTAATATTTTCAATACCTTAACCAAGAATTCAAATCTTTCATTTATAAGTGACGAAATCGCAAGTGATTTTGAAATTAAATTTTTACGCAAAATCGTTTACAATCTCGCAACCTCCAGACAGACAACTCAAAGACTTCTCCAAAGAAAACTAAAGTAGTTCTTTACGAGTATATAAATTATAATTTCACACCGATTGGATAACATCAATATAAAAATAAAAACGATCCCTTGGCAAATAAATATTAAAATGTAATGTCAGTCCCAGACGAAATAAGAATACGCGTAGAGGAGAATTTCTAATAGCATTTTGCGAAAATTGACAAAGTTCGTGAAGAGGCAGGAGTAGATGAGGTAAGGCAATTGTCTCCGAAAACGTCTTCGTTTTACGAAATATGCTTATTCAATTTCATGCAACGCTTGCCGCCTCTTGCAATTTACGAGATATAAAAGAAATCGAAATCGCTATTTTTGCTTACTTTTATGGAACATTTTCTCAACGAGGAATTTAATTTTGTTCTCCCGTTTTTCTTTTTTATAATTTACCCTGTAAGTGTTGTGATTTAAAAATTCGTGATGATTCGTGAAAAATAGTTTTATTTATAGTAAATTAGCGACCCACCCCGGTTTCGCACGGGTAGATTCTTCATACCAACTTTCATCCCCTATTTAACCAACTGGCCAACCGTCAAACGACTGATAGTTTTGCCATAGTTAAAATGCTTGTCCAGTAACACAGTCGCCATGGCCGAAATCGGCCTGGACATCATCATCATCATCATCATCAGTTTTGCCAAAAGGGTTATATAATTTAGAAAAGTTAATATGTTGGTATTTCTTAAATTTTCTAATTTACCGGCCAACTTCTTAATTTTTTCTTACATAAGAACCTTCTCCAAACAATAACAACACACACAAAAAAGAGTTACCGAAATCGGTCCGGTCCGGAATTAATTTTTATATATATACATTACTTAAATGTATAATATGAATTCAGGAGTCTTTCAAACATGGAATTTTATATGTTTAGAGATATCGGAAGGAGATATAAAATTTTCGTTAATAAAATATATTTTAACGTAGTATTTGAGATGATTACAATAAAACAAACAAAGTGAAGTTCGAGTGGATCACGATTTGCCTTAAAACATTCGTCAGTTAAAAAAACTCAATTATAATCCGATTTGTTTCGGCAGAGATCGGCTCCGGGGCATCACACTCGCAAGTGTCGCCAGTCGAGGGTTGTACCGAAACAGAAACCTATTATCCCGGGCGAGATTATACGCCTAGGGCGTCACAATTAAATATTATACACTTAAAAGCTTCGGCCTTTGCCGTTTCACTTCGCTGCCACCCCTAAATGTCCCATTAGGTTTGTTTGAATACGTAATATTTTTGCATTTGCCGCTCCTAAAACAGAATTGCCGGTTCCTTTGAGAGCTATAATCTATTTGTTCTTTGAAATAACTGTAATGGTTGAGCGCTTTGCTTAAATAAAAAGTTTCGCCTTTCATGTCTCTTTTCTTCGCGAGCGAGAATTTACAAATTACGCAAAGCCCATTTACTGAATCGTGTATCCAGTTTATATAATTCTCTTATTCACATCCAAATTAAATAAGAAAAAGATAGATTTAAAATATTTTAACTTGTTGATAGTTCACAGAAGTTTTTGGATTTTTACGTACTACCAATAGGTATTTGATAAGAGGTAGCCATTTTTTTAAAGATTAAAATAAGTAATCTAAAATGTCAAACTAAGTTTTTAAGTCTTGTAAGAGAAATGAAAAAGATCTAGTAGCGGTTACCCGAATGACATTCCCCAAGTTACAATGCCCCGCATAAACAAAACTTGTGGAGGCATTCAACAGATCATACTGTCGATTAGTTTCTAGAGAAACGAATCGATTTTATAATTAAATAGAGAAGCGAGCAAGAAATTACAGTTTCCTTATTGATGTGCCTCCGGAGACAAATTGTTTCTCTTCGTTCATACAAAAAGCAAACGCTTTTTATTTTACACATTAATAATGTCGTTGATCCGATACGAATTGTTCTTTGTTCGTAAACTTATAACATTTTGAAATACAACACCTCTGCCGGTATAATTGAGGAGGCGACTCATTATTTTTTTCATATTACGTAACGGACACCTCTGATAATTTTCAGCTTCCAATTAATAAAAGCCGTGAAAAATTCTTTAAAAAACTCTGATAAAAAGAGATATTTGAGATGGCTGAGAACAAAGGGTTCGTTAAACAGACGTTATCGGTGATGAAGAGCGAATGTGTACGACCACCTAACAGTTGTAAGTAAGGGCCGCGCTGGGCGCTACCGCGGCTGCGGGCCGAGCGTGTCCGATCACATTGATTGAATTGATTTCCTATTACAGAATTTCTCTTCGATTTTTTTACAGATTCAATTTCTTCGTGACGACGATAAGATTCATTTAAAACGATTTAGTCTTTTAGTCAAAACAACATTAAACAAGTTTTTGTATAGGTACACAAAACTCATCCTTGTGTGCGGGTTGGTGTATAAAAAGCAAAGTTATTGCTTGCGTTTCTTTAATTACATTTTTAGGTGTCGATAGTACGTGAGCAATGGATGTCGAAGAATGCGAGGAATGTGGGTCGGTAGCGAGTGCATGGGATCACTCGGTGCGGCAATGTCTTCGGCTTCAACAAAAAGTTAATATCGTCAAAGGCTTTGCGCGCACCTGTGCGGTACAATTTTTATTTCCATTCATTTTACAAGCGCACCTAAAAAGTGCCCGGGCGAAGTTTCCTCTTTATTAATTTTTCAACTTTATATTACTTAACATCGGTTGGTTTATTCGTTTCAACCGCGGGGCCGGAATACATTTTGACATCCGCTCGGTATTGTAATTAAAAACATGTATTCGTTTTCTTAAAGAAGCTTTATTTTGTTTTGATTTCTTAGTATTTTTATATTTAAATTAAATTTTGATTATAATGACAAAATGAAAACATAATAATATATGTACCTACAAGTAGGAACACTATGAGTATATACTTTTAATAACATCCTTCGTTAGTATTTTTTTAACGCATTCAGGATAAGCAGATATTGCCATGTTTATTTAAGGTTAAAACATGTGTGAACTTATGCTGTTATGTAGAATATAATTTTGATTGTAAAATTTTACGTGCGTTTTTCTTATTATTTTAAAAATAAAGATAGTTGTGGTATTACAAAGTATTTTTTTATTATATGAGTAATTAAAACGTTTTACTTTATGCTTGTTCTACGGATCATCGGAACATCTTCAATGCCAAAGTAGTTCAAAATCGTTGACAGCAACACAAATAAAAAGTGTTGTGGCCGTCTACATAATCTTACCGTTTGTTTAAAATACTGTCAACAACCTATTTTGTAACAGAATTGATTTATTACTTTTTTTGTAAATTTTACGGCGTTCTACATTTGTGTCTAATGCAAAAAATCGAAGAAAAACACCGGTATACCTACCTAATCTGTACGCATTTTGCTTTTATGTTATTACAAAGCTATTTATACTCTTTTATTGCTTATTTTTAAAATCTAACTGTGTCTATTCTTTACTTTCAAAAGAGTCTGACAATGAATCAGAAATACAAACAACATGGACCTGATTATGGCCTAAATTCCGATCAAAGCAATGGAACCACGTAGCACGTGCGTGTGTTGCGGCACGCCGACAGCGTACGGAGATGTCTTCATGCATGTGTGTAGTATTTTAAGGATGAAATGTTTTGTTGGAATCTCTAAAAGAAAGAGACTCGCGAACATTTATAAAATCAACCAGACGAAACATCTATCACTTGGTATTGTAATGCAGTATTTCTGAATACATTGCTTTGTAGTGTTCGCAGTCGCGTGCTCGCGTGTGGTAGACACTTGGGGCCGGGTAACACTTAAATTAGTTGCAATTTCTGTTTGAGAAGTACTCCGCCGGTGAAAGCCACTCGTCAGTTAAATGCAGGAAACGGTTGGGGGCTATCAATGCTGACGTACCTGTGGGTTTATTGTGCCAATTTAGGGGAAGTTATGCTCTAGAATTATATTTCGCTAATAGCTGTTGGCATCTGAGCAAAAAAGAATAATCATCGACGCTCTAAGGAAACGGATTGTGAGTAACGAAAAATAACCTTGTAATTTGAAAATTCGTCGTTGGTTATAGGAACTATTTTATTATTATTTTATTTCATGGCTCTTCAACAATTGTACATACAGTAACTAGAACAAAAACAATAGCAGGATACATTGGTGGCTATGCACAATTGCTTATAGACGAACAAAGAACCATAAACAAATTATAATTTACATTCAGGTTTAAATGTACGTACTTCTACAATTTATTTTGTTAATTGAAAGTATCGACATCCATATAACTTGACTGTCTGACGAATCTTATTCGAAATTTATTCTAAATCATGCATATTCTATAAACAGGAGAGTTTTTTTAAAGAATTTCTCGATATAAACTCCGATTGTAGTTGGGGGCTGTCGCCTAAATTGTTTATAATTTTATAGGCCAACATTAAATCTAAGTAATTATGCCGAATGGCCGACGACTGCAAATTGAATTTAACTAGTTCTTTGTAAGATTTTACACTCTTAGAATGCCCAAAAGAAAATGCTACGTGCCATAGAAATGTTTCGGATGACAAAACCTATGGTTTCGAATGTTTAGCTTAAAAACATTTCTCAGAAACTAAAGGTCAAAAAAAAGTTTTTTGACCTTTAGTTTGAATATCTATCTAACATTTGCAGAACATCTATATATTTGAAATAATGTAATGTTTTACGGAAAATGGAGGTAGTTAAAAGAAATAATATTCAGCGGGTAGAAAATAACCTATGTGATTTTGTAAACAATGGCGTTTACGTTTAAATTCCAAAATATTTTTGGAACATTTTTTTTCTCTCGAATAACCTTGTAACATTTACATTTGCTGTCCATATTACACAATTTCAATTCACTTTATTCCCCGGTTTCCACAAAATTACATTTTCGATCACATATAAATATATAAAGTGTAATGTATGTATATATGACGTTTGTTTGTTTACAACAATCATATCTTGGAACGAAACAAGGTATATACTAGCTAATGTTAAAAGTTTAAAACCGTTTTTATCGATTTTTAAAATGAAAGCTCCCTAGAAAAAGGCATGCAACGTTTTGCATCCATCAAACCGGGCATGTGAGGGCTAGCCGGTACACAATAGTATTTCAAACTCTGAGGCCGGTGCATTTTTAATGAAATTTCAAGGCTTTCCGCAAAGCGGATATGAATGAAAAAACTACGTCCGATACCCAACACGTGGGTGAGATGGCTCTTTTTTATATCGTCGCTCGGAGCCCACCTCAGGGCCCGGACTTTTTTTGTCTCTTGCTCTTGCCTAAAAAGGCATTTTAATATTGCTACTTATAATATAGTGTTATGTTTTCTAATAGTTGCAAATATTTCTATTGAATTTGGCAAATTAGATTATTTTACATGATTCCAACATAAAGCGGTTTTCAAATAATTTCTCTCCCTCTCCAAAATAAAATAACGACAAGACCAGAGAATGCTCGTAACGTTCATTTTGTGCTTTTAAATACTTGGCATTCCCGATCCAATACGGTATGTAATATGACGAGTATAAATTTCACATGTCTATTTTGTCCTTACTTTTTTCTAACGGAGGGTCTGATACATTCTTTATTATTGCACTTTTATTTGATGTTATGCTTTCAATAAATGCACACGATGATTTATAGTTTTAAATTGATTTTGTAACATAATTGAAGTACTTCTGCCAATATGCGACAGCGGTGGTGAGCATATTTATTTTTATAGTTCTCATATCGTAATGAAAGGAAAAACATAAAAGCGAGTCAAAATTAAGTTTTTTTTTCAGTAAAAAGCTACAGAGCTAACTTACTAAGTTACTTCCGTACAGGAAATGCAGATTACCGAACGCCTACAATATATACTGTTTAAAGAAGTCGTGTTGGTCTAGTAGCAACAGCTTTAGTTGCTTAGAAGTGCTCCCGTTAAGTTGTATCTTACCGGAGTAGTTCTGCCAGAAGGCGGCGCCGCCGGGTATCATGTCGACGGGCGGCGGCGGGTAGCTCCACTGGGGCTTGTCCGGTGTGCGCGGCGGCTCCCGGGAGTACGGCGGCGAGGCGGGCGGCGGCTCTGCGCTCGGTGGCTTGCTCTCCGACCCGTTCTCACGCTCTAAGCGTGCCTCGTGCGTCGATGGACTCATGTTCTCTGTGGAAGAATATCAGATATGAGTAAAGTGTGATCATTGTGACCTGTTAAATTGTCTGCCAGTTTATATGATTTTCAAAGTTGTACCATTTAGCTTTTTAGCGAGTTAATCGTTGACCTGTTATTAAAGTAATATGCTATCCTATAATAATACGATGTTACCTAGGATTCTGTTTAGCAAATGCGACTCAGGATCACCTTCTCATTTGTCACCTCAAAATATAATTCCTAGTGTTTTGACTAGAAATTTAAAAATAAACATTAAAATAACAGAAAAAAAATATTAATAGTTATTTATTTATTTAGTTACGACTAAGCCATTTATATAATATTCAATGATCCATGTTTAAATTAGCTGCGATACAAGTAAGTTTGTTTGTTTGTTTCAAGAAGCGACGTATAGACAACGATTACGCAAGATATTGTGCTCGAATGCGTGCCAACTCAGCGGCCGAGCAGTCGAACCCTCGCTTCAAATGGCCTGCGAAACGATTTCCTGACACGGAGATTAGTACAAGCCTTCACTAGCGTTTACCGCCCTTCTTACGTCACGCACTCCACCTACGATGCGATCCAACACATGTCAATTACACGGCCAGACGAAATAAACTAACTGTACTACATCTTATAGTCGAAATTACATTAATAGAAACGAAGCGACATAGGACCTTTCGACAGAATGTTGCCGAAGTTTTAGCCGATACACAGATAGTTTGACAGACGTTAAGTTAACATGTCAGCGGCACTAGTGAGCACTTTGTTGATACGTACGTTGAAGTCTGATAGTGATTACATCGATTATTTGATGTCTGGCTGTGTAAGTTTTATGTTAAATTAGGCAGAAAGCAATAAGAAAACAGAAGGTACCAAAATTATGTAGGTACACTTATAAATTATGTATGCACACTACACTTTATACTAGGATTATCTTAATATTATATCGTACAAATTGTTTATTTTATTACAAATTAAGGTGAATAGAAACAACATAAATTATCTTAATAGGAGTAAGCAGAGTCTAGTTTTAAAGAGATTATTAGGCCACAAAGGACATGAATTTTGTCATTTTAGAAATTATTTAATAGAAATTAAATTAATAGACAATAGGAGTATATAAGAGTAGTATAAGTTATAAGTTATTCTGAACGCATGTTTATCTTAAGATATGTCCTGAACACGTCTGAGATCATTTTATTCATCAGTCTTATCAAATTATACAGGAATAAATTTAACTCAATATATGTATAAATCATGGTCGTAAATATTTAAGACAAAACAAAAAAATGTTATTCTATTTGAAGAAAATTATTTAAAGAAGTATTAAAATATTGTACTTTGCAATTGTATTTTTTCTCTCATTGCTATTACATATGTTAGTATTGCCTTCATCAATGTATTTGTCGTCATAAACAATCTCTAACGTATAATAGTTATTATTATTAAATGAATATTAAGAAATAATAATTATTAATTATGTTATTACACTCACCGGTAACAATTCTGAGTATCTCGGCGGGAGCGCCGGTTTGCTTGAGCGCTTCTTCTATCTTCTGTCGTCTCTTCAATTCATTTTCGAGCTGCTCTTGGATCTGCTGCCGCTGTTTCCGTTCTTTCTTTAATCGCTTCTGATACATGACTGCAAAAACAAATAAATTTTACTCATACTGTATTAGTTTACTTTTTTTAACTAATATTAATTATTATGTTTTTGATTAAATATAACCTTTTATAAGGCCGGGGCAGCACCGGTACTGCGACAGAGACGAGGCAGCGATTTTGTGAAAACAAACTCATATAAACATATGTCGTTGGTCATACTGCAGAAATTTATTTGTTTATATAGTCGCTGTCGCCGTACCCGGCCTTGTTAATGTGTTAGGGAAAATTTTGATTGAGTTTTAAATGTATTCTATAACGGTAACGTATAAGAAGGGCAACTGTGAAAGCGATATTAAATATATTTTGTTTTGTAAATAATTATGGCATTAATGCACCGTGCATTCTTCTCCATCACCATCTTGCGCGTTTGTTTATTCCTTTACCATTTAAGTAGTCTTAAGGTCTATTGCTTGATTATATCTACAATAACTCAATGTAGCTTTCCAGATTATACAACTACATCTATTTCAGTGTACAATATATCATAAATATTAATAGGAGCGGCAGAGTTCAACTCGCTGACTCGTGGCGTATCGAAACAACAATTACTGCGAATACCGGCACGCATAGCAAAACAAAACTCTGACTAAATAAATGGTTTCGCTCATAATTCGTGCGCCATGTTCCTGCGAGCAATTTATGAATGTTTATACTCTTCTACGGTCGAGCCGTGAAAGCTTGAAGAACGAACGTCTCACTCGCTCTTATGACGACGCAGCCTTTTCTGTATCTGATATTGACTTGTGTCTACTTGATTCACATTTGCTGTCTTTCGTTTTGGTAGTGTCCGTCGATAATCGACTGATAGTATCGACGTTTCTTTCCCACTTATGTAGCGGTTATATTTCTATCTTTATCTTCTCAGAGTTCGATTGACGAATGATTGAGTCAATGTGCAAGTGTCGATAGAGTCAGCGCCTTGCCTCCGGTCTCCGGTGTAGGGGCGGTACGGGCCGAGGTTTTATCTGCCTCACAAGATCTAAAAGGTCTACACACGATAACACAAACAGATTATAGTAAAACTTTATAATTTCTATTGTAGTTTTAAAGTGTAGAATTATTTATATTGCGGAATTTAAGATTACATAGATTTTTTGTAAACAAACAAACTTCATTTATCATACATGGCAGCTATTATATTTTTTATACTCTCATCGGAAATATTGCAATTTTATGGAAATCGTAAGATAAAATGAAGTGAAATTGTGTAATATTATCCATATTATAAGGTAATATGAGAAAACGTTGTTTTCAGAAAATATTTTGTATTTTACAGATTTTAACGTAAAAACATTTGTTTACAAAAAATCCATCTTCATATTAAACAAGTTATAGTAATTTTTGTGCAGTGAATGGCGTTAAAACTTGTACACAATAAGACAAATTAAAAGTTTCTCAGTACAATATTGTTAGTTAATTAATGTGCGCGCGCTAATGAGAAGCGCAGTTTCGCTCCCGCCGGCCGGGCGCGACTCCCACGCATCATTTGTCATCGCACAGCCTGCGACTGCCGCCGGTAATAACGCGACCAACCATAAATAGCCTTTTTATTTGAAATCCTAACTATGTCTAGACAGAAATTACTTTTTCATAAAGCGTAATTAAGTTGAAATCTTGTAATAGCTTCATTTCGCTACAGCGTTAATATTCATTCAATTCAAAAGGAATATAAAATATTATTATTATTATAGACTGCTTATTAATCCATTGAATATTTATAAATAAATACATATACGCTCACGCCCGTAATCCAGAGGGGTAGGCAGAGATTATGGATTTCCATTTGGTGCGATCCTGGCACACCTCTCTCGCTTGATCTACATTCATACATCTACGCATACAAGCTCGTCGGTTACGGATACTCCTTATATAGCCCTTCTTTAGTTAATCTCTAAAACTAACCTGATCGATTAAGTTCTCCTTGGACGTCCCCTAACAACGCTGCCACTAACTTTTGCAACATGAATTTGTTTCGTTACTCTCCCTTCATTCATCCTTTTAACACGCCCGAACCACCGAAGCATACCTTCCTCAATTCTAGTCACAACATCCTCCCCCTTTTCTCTTATAACGTTATTTTAATCCTATTATTCAACGTTACGATTATTGACTATTTATTATGAGTAATTAAAATTAGTTGGTCGCTAATTGTTATATAGCTATAGTCTTAGCCTTGTCACATTTGGGTCTGTGCCTGTCTAACCCAGTAGGATTAAAAAAATATTAAAAAATCCCGAAGTACTTATTAAATCATTCAATGACTGTTTAAATTTATAATTTTATTTATCTGTCAATTTTTATTCATTGAAAAATTAATTAATGCGATACCAATCATATAAATCTATTTTAGTACTTATTTCATTGGTGGATTGTGTAAGTGGATTTCCCTTTCGATGGAAATACTAAAACTACGATGGAAATATAAAAAGTACATAGAAATTACGTGCACATAGAAATTAATTAGGATGGAAAGGGTCATTTTCAGGTAATCACTCGTAAAAACATCGGCGAGCGACTGAAGGCTCATCCGGTGGAAAATTCACCGAGCCGACGAGTCCGAACATCGAATCAGTCCAACACCTCTGAAAATGAGCTTTTCACTCCATCGACGCTTATTTTTGGACCTTTCATCTCTTTATATGTATTAACGCTTTTGTGGTTATCAATTAACCGGAACCTGCCGTTACACTAGAACTCTTTGAACTAACCTTTTAATATGAATTTTGAAAGAGTCAGGTTGGTTGAATGGGTGAGCACGGTCTTTGTAATTTGTAGACCGTACTTCAAATCCTGGGAGGAATTAACTAATTAAAGCATCTAATACAATAAGTTTTTAAAGGGTAAGTTATTTATTTCTGCATCGTGATCAGTAGTCAACAAAAGATTTAAAATATAGTTATAAAATAACATTAACAAATTGTTAGATAATTAACCTTTTTTAAACACGAAAACATCTGTACCAATTTCGTCACAAAAGCTAAGTAAAACAAACAGCTTTTTATGCCACTAATTGATAGCTACAATGAAAGCTATAATCTCATTTGATTCCCATCTCATTTGTACCCCAAATAAAAAAAAAACACGACAACTTGCAATTTCGAATTCTTAAAAATATGTTTAATCTGCCCCCTTGTTGAAGGAAATTAGTAAGTTTTGTTTTGTATTCAGGCATTTTTTATTCCTTAAGCATTGCAGGCACTGGCAAAGAGTCAACAAAAAATCTAACTCTGACAATCCATGTCTTATCAGGTGAGGGAGACAATATGACGGGAGTAGCGAGGCGGCATCTATTGTTTCTTCGAGTCAATATTTGTCGACGGACGGTCGGCGCGGCTTTGTGTTTAATAATCCGGAGTAATGCTTCCACAGTCATGCTCCTAGTCGAAGATGAATCGTAATAATTCCATCCATCGATTTTACTTCATCAAAGGAAGGCGCTGCTTCAACAAAGACTCGAACCCTTTATGTCCGGCAATACTTCTAATTTCAAAGCACTCGATTGCCTCTTTGAATTATGTTAATCTTTTCATTGTTCCTTTTCTTAATTACGAGGGTAGTCAATTTAATGATTTTTATTTCATTTTCTGTCCTCGAAATATGAGTTGTTATTTTATAAGTAAGAAGGTATATTAAATGTATGTACACTACATTCTATACGCTCACACATCTGTCAGCATTGCCGTTGCACGTGTCTGTCGTATCATTCTAACTTTATACATAACCATACTCGTATATCTGCATATTTATATGTTGGTAATAACACAATCTACAATAAGTTTTTGCAGGCATTTGCTTGAATTGAACAATGATTGAAACGTATGTGTGTGTACGTTATGCTTACCTAATGATAATACTTATAATATTGGAAAACAATGGGTAACTAATAAATCAATTAAAACATCAGAGAAAACTAATAGTATTAAATCCAATCGAGATGAAAATGTGGTACGCGTGTGTAGCTAACAGGCAAAGCAATGATGATAGCAATGCAACAGAACTCAAAGCGCGCGATATGAAGCGAAACAATTCGATGACCGGCCGTATGAATAAAAACGAACCGCCGAAATATTGAAGGAATCCATACAAAGGGGAAAAAATGCAATAAAAAAGTCCGGCCCGATACAGAATGGGAGTGCGGTTAAAAGCAACGAACGAATATGGTTCGGAACATCCGCCGCAGACAAAAGTTGGACTACTTGGCTATGCAAATTATATTTGCGGACGCCGCGGCGCGACCGATCTCCGGCGCTGCGGCGTACCGTTTCACCTCTGCGTACGTGTATATAACGTGTATTCTTTTCATATTTTCATCCGATTTCCTTCCCCTCGTTCATTTTGTTCCGTTTTTAAAAAGTCACGGAACAATGCCGCTTTCCGCGGGGCTCCGTCGCCGCGAGCCGTTTTCTTGCACGCGCCTTCTTTTTCTTATTATTATGTCTATCTTTTATACGTATCCAGTTCTTTTCTTTAATACTTTCAGCTCATAAATGGCTGATACGGCCCCCTAGGGTTTGCGCTACGAATAACATGTAAATGAGTCGGTGTGCTTGTACAAATTTAAATTCCGATCCCTCTAATGTGGTTGGCAATTTTATTTTTTAATATTTGTCCGTTTCGGAACGGAGGTATGGTAATAAGTATTCTCGTTGCTCCGTCAGCGATATGTCTCCACAGATAAATTATACATGATCCGCCGATACGACGTTGTGTGTGATGGACGTCGCAAGATAGCAGTTAAACATTCAAATTGCTGTTTTTAGTGCTGATAATTAGATAGGTACTTTATGCGGGACGATTTTTATTTTTGCCTCCGAGGTGTAACGACTCGACTTTTTATCAATAATGAAAGGCGAGATGATTTTTTATGCCCCTTTCGATTATGCCTGCCTCACTGTTACTTTGTTGTTTTATCGAGAAACCATAAAAGTTTACGGAATCAATTGACTTGGTTACAAACAGGTCTTTGATTAGTTCGGAGGCGATGCGTTAGTATGATTTTACGTACTATGTGTACTAATACCTAAAATGTATTTTAATTAAAATATATACACTTATATAACATTTTATACACAAAATAAAAAGTTTCCTGATTCGTTGTTTATAATGTCGTATAAGCTGATAATCAAATTGGAATACAATCGCAGTGAACTTAAAAAGTAACCTTTTATGTATTAGATGTCTTAAATATTATTTAAATACATATTCTTCTCATTTTTCTTTCAGTCGTTTATTAATGGTATTGGTTAATAAATGTAAAGAGTTCAAATCTAATGTATCCTATTAAAACAATACTTCTACAAAGTATCCTTGGACGTATAGTTTTACATATATAGTAATCTTTGTCCAAACTACTAAACGTGATGAATCAATAGAATCATCTGTAGCTATCGTTTCTCCTCTCAGTAGTTTAATAAACGTAAATATGAATCGACATTTATGACAAGCGCTCCCCTCTCAGTCGCGGCCGCGCCATTTAGATAAGTCTTTTTTATAGTTCTTTATTGAAAATAAATTGCCTAGAATAAAATCAGACACAGTCGGAATGGCTTTCCGATAGTTGTGTATGAAATAATGCGCCGGCAGATAAGATGGCTCGCTTATCTGAGCGTATGTTCAGATGAAGGGACGCAACTTGATTTCGGAATGACGCGGCGGATTGTCGAACGCTCGATGCTTTGGAAAGAAACGATCTATGTAAATCATAATAAACACTTTTTCAAGATTCTAGGAATAAACAATGAGCCCAAAATCTCGATATTTGTGCGAAAAAAATATTAAGTTTTAATTAGTAGGACAGATCTGCTTAAATTACGATACGGAAAGTCATCTAACTGCCCTTCCTTTAAATAATAAGGGATAAGAACAAAAACAAATACAGGAGAGAAGAGGAAGGTTTTTAGCGAGGCCCGCCGGTTAACATTTAACTGAAACAAGAAATTGGTTTATATGTTTATGTGTATGTTACTAGCACCAATCTAGCTCTTTATATAAGAACAAAACTAAATATATAGGAGGTAATAAAAAAAAACTTAATGACAGCTCAAAAATAAAACATAGTCCCGTAAGTATCGCCAATGTACCGATATAAGTCCGTTGACAGTCGTTTAGCCGTTTTATCTATTTCCTCTGTTTTATTTGGGCTGGCGCAAAATTTATGATGCGAGTGGGTCCTGCGATAAACATTTTCCTTAAAATTGTACGGATTATTGTTCTTGTCGGACGAATGGGGGCTTTAAGTTATGAGCTATGAGTGACCTTCGGTACGAACTTGCCATACACTTTGAACAGTAGGCGGATTGGGTGTTGTAAATCTTTTAGCTTGCGAATGTTTGCGTTGCTTTTTTGATGTGGGTAAGTTGCTGCTGATTAAATATTTTTTTATGTTATAAGTTAGTGTAATAAAATACTAGTTATGATTTCCTTTCATTACATTAGATTTGATAGTTACAAAAACATAACAATAATTACATCTAAATATCAAAAATCAAATATCTACACAAAGTGGCGTGTTTAAATTTTTTTTGTTTTGATTTACGTAATGAGTTGTAATAATAAAATCCGTATATCATCTAATTTAATGGATTTTAGTATGCATGCTAATTATGTGTGGTATGGACGCTAAGACATAAACATTAGGTTAACGTCTTAGCGTTAAGCTGTGACCTACAAGTTTTAATTATTAATATAAAAAGGAACTATACAATCCTAAAATTTTAAATTTTACTACATATTATAACAGTGCGTTACAGCCGCAAAGATAATGTCATGACTAATCATGATTGGTAGCGTTATTGACGTCGTCGTAGCGTCAGAAAGCTTTGTTTAAGTACTTGCGATGGCCAGTAGTAGTGTAGCTACATAAAGATTTAATAAACGACATTGAACGTATGTTCCCACATAACATTCCTTCGCGATGTTCACCTTCGCAATCATAATAAAACAGAGATTTTGTTGGTATGAAAAAAAAGGAGAAGAAAATCGCAGACGCTTTTATCAAAACGATCAAAGGGCCGGCCGGGTGTTCCGAGTTCTTACGACGTTAGTAAAAAAATACAATCTCTCTTTATAGTTACCATTCCACTGGTTATTATATCCGTATCGATACTGCTGACTTACGGACCGTGAAACGTTCCACGCTCTTCGTGCTACAGCCCCTGAATTTAGCCGACATTTAGAGAAAATCCAGTGCATTCGTTTCAATTTAAACATTTTTAGTTGCATCCGACGTAATTGGACATATTCATACTAGTATCATTTTATTACGTCGTAGCGGGCGTACATTAAAACCAATTTCTGTTTTAGCTGTAGTAACTAATATCAAATTCTAAACCGCTTTATCATTATTATTTATTTCTGTATAAAATTTGGGTTGGCGTCCTAATTAGCAATTATTTACCTTTAGATTAGTCCCTTTAACATGACTCAACATAAATATCCCAACAATATTATGCGATTGAAGTTTGTTTGTTAGGTTTCTGAAAGAAAAGCGAAAACGATATCTTGTATCGCGAAAAAATTAAAGAATTATGAACAATGTAATTAAATTATTGTAGTTCGGTTGGTCTTCGACAAATATCAACGCGACGAAAGTCGCAGGTAAAAGCTAGTATTGGATAATTCTAGAATTTTGAACATCGTATACATGTGGCTCGTAAACCGTAAACAGGAGACGCGAGTTAACGATGATTGTGCTCTGCGTCACTCGGAGCGCTGTCACGTTTGCCTTACTTGGGACTTACCGGCATTTCGGAACCGGAACAAAAGTTTATTACTTATAAAAGTGTGGATCAGAAGCTCTCAATATTAAAACAGATTTATTTCTGCATTAATTATTACGTTACGTAAGAGTCACTTTTAAAGTTATCAGTAGGGGTGGATGGTGGATCCGCTATACTACCGTTTTGTTAAGCTTCAAATGACAGCGCGTGAGCGTATTCTACTTTGCTTTGAGTTTTATATGTGTAGTTAAAATGTAAATTTATTGCAGAAGTTTTTACACCTTATGAACTCCATAAAACCAATATGAACTCGGTAGTTCATATTTATTTATAGATTAAATAAATTGATATAATGGTATATCAATTTTATATAGGCATAGTTAATGTATATAACTTAGTTTGTTCCACTTTGTAAGAATAAGAATTTAATTAAGACATAAACTTTTCATGTTATAATACAAACTATCGATATAAATAATGTTTTATATTTTGCAATCCTTAAGAACTATGTAAGGCGTGACGTTGAAAGAATTAAAAATAGCATAATAAGGGAAAAGTATGACTTAAAAGTGGATGTTGTGACTAGTATAGAGAAAAGACAATATGCTTCGGCGTGTCGGGCATGTAGGAAGGATGAATGAAGAGAGAGTAACGAAACAAATTTATGTTGCACAAGTGAGTGGCAGCGTTGGCAGGGGACGTCCAAGGAGAACTTACATCGATCGGATTAGTGACATACCAAAGAAGGGGATATAAAGAGTACCCGTAATATTTACGTAGATGTATGGATGTAGAAGAAGCAAGAAAGGTGAGCCAGGATGGCGCCAAATCGAAATCCATCATCTCTTCCTTTCCATCTGGATTATAGGCCTGAAGGCATATTTATTTATTTTAAATTTGATGTCTACTAATTTTACTTGTTTATAATTTTCATTTTTTAATGGAAATACTACCTAAATATCAAAATACAATCCGAATAAAGACGTGTAAAATAATACCTCATCGAAACTCACTCATCTCCACCTGTCCGTATCTGATGGAACGCCTTTGTGATAAGATCGGAAGTGCCGCAAGCAGTGTCACCGACGAAACATAAATCTGTCACTGTGCCATTCGGTTGATTTATTTTAAATAAGACAATTATTCTATATAAAATTTTATTTTAAACATATATTTATATTATCTTAATTAGCCTTTTAACTGGTCTGACTTCTAATTGGAACTTTTTTGTTATATATTATCAACACAATGCTTAACTTTATTCAATACGAATCAGGATATAATATGTATGTACAGTTTAATGACTACATTGAGCGTCAAATTTACGTTCTGATCTTTTAAATGATTATTGATAAAGAGTTCACTTCTCGAAACTTGCAAATTAGTGTCACTGCATGACGTCGGCGACGCTGGTCTCCTGTTACCTTTTAGTTATAATGAGCATGATTATACATATTATAGATAGTTACTTCTGCCTATCGAGCATATTCTCTTAAAAATTAATAAAGATTTGACACAAAACTAAACGTCTTTTTCGTGGATCGCTAATGAAAGAATCGAATCGGGCGCAGGATTATTTTCGTTGAAATGGCTCACCGGGGCGTGCTTCCTGCGGCAGTGTGGTCGTAACTCGACACCTTTATTAATATGCCTGAATTAATAATATTGTAGATATTGGCTGGCAGGCGCGCTGGCGGGGGTAGCACGTCCAGGTATTGCGTGCGAATGACGATATCGTGAGGCTTCGGTGCATCGATTCGAGAAAAATATCGATTTACGTTCGTTTGTTCGGTCTCGCTCGATACTAATAGTTGTCTTATTTATGAAAAGGTATTATTAAATAAACATAATCATTTGCTTTAAACACAAATTAAGTATATATTTGTTCTGAATTTATGCTTTTTAAGGCTTATATATTTTTAAGTATTATATAAAGTTTAAACTGTTTATATGGTTACATTACATTGCAATTATATTATGAGATTAAAGTTACATTTATCGTTTTATGAAAGAATTTAATTTGCAGGAACTATAAACTATATTTAATTATTAAAGAGAGATAGATAGATGAAAATACGAGATTATTAAAATAGTTCTATATATCGTTCAATTTTATTTTAATCGATAACTGGACCTAGTCAGGGATAAGTAAGTCATATATTAAGTAATGTAGGACAGGACACATTTACAGATAACCACGTGAATAATCTTGCAATAAAAAGTTTTCATTTCTTTATATTATGCTTGAAACTCTTAGAGCGCTTGTAGACGTCCGTTTTATTTAAAGGGAGAAAATATAAATAGGAAATATTTTCGATTTAGTAATATATAAAGAGCCAAAGCCCGGAGAGGCAGGTAAAAATTTAAACAAATATTGACAATGGTTGATTGCAGGCGACCAGCGGAGATCCCCCAGCGGACTGCGAATTAAAACGGGGACGAGAAAAATTAATCCTAATGCGATTTTAATGAAGCCGAAATAAACCAACGTAATAATGAATTGTTAAGCCGCGGTTTGTTCCTTTTGCTCTGCAGCAGAGAGAGCGGATTGGGAAAAAAATCAAATGATTGCAATATGAGATGCACTCGCGAACTTAGGATCGATAAACTAGAATGTATCTTTATCATGGCGATCGCGGTCAACATATTAATATTTAATTATATTATAGAGTAATAATACTTCAGAGGCTCGTCTTCTTTCTGAAGCTAAAGTTACAGTCTCTACTCTGCTTGTACTGTACTCAAGGAGTTTATCGTTATGGGATTATAATATTGTAGTCTGTCACATTTGGGTAGTTCGACAGAAAGAGTTTTGTATTTATTTCTACCCTAATTAGGTTATAGAGGGCGATATATAGAGAGGGAAACTAATATTTGTCATCATATTCATGCGATTAACATTTGTTTTATAATATTTTAAATGAAATGTAAATCATAATAAAATATGTACACTGTAAACACATCTCCACTGTGGGCTGCTACAAGAACGCGTAATAAAACTTAGAGACGATAAAATGTAATAATAATTAAGGCTCAACACTGCACAAAGACGAACGCCTTAGCGTCGAGTATAAAGCACACGGGCGCTGAAAATGTACACCTGAAGTCTGT
>JWHW01030696.1:493019-526775 GCA_000931545.1 Papilio glaucus | reverse complement strand
TGCGACCCAACAATTCAAGTTTGCTTTCCGCCACACAATCTACGCCGGAAGACTGACTAGACCGCTTCCATATACTGCCCACTCGAATAATAAAGATGCAGAAATTAACCCGACCGCACTGAAAAAGAGGAAACTAAGTGAAGCTATCTCGACTTGAATAGAGGTAATGCAACGCGAGCACTCGTCCGCCGAATGAAAGAAACTCGTCGAGAAGCCTGCGCGCCTGTTGGAGCGGAGGGTGAATGTCAACCGTGGAATAAAAACAGTCAACACATAAATGCAAATGACAAACACGAGCGAGACCTGTAAATGCGATTCGCTTGAACTAATGTTGACTTTTCGTAATGGAAAATACAAGTACTCCACTCGCCATTCGGTCACCGTGCGCCTCGAACTAATGTGAGTCTCTCCGTCGTACGGGAACTAGAAATCAATAAACTTTCCGCACTAAATTTGCTCCAGCCCATAAAATATTCAATTACGCATAAGCACACATTTGCTAAGGCCGGCGACGACCACGCGGCACCCCCATTAAAGACGCCTAAGGGCCATTTAATCGGTCAGTGGATGTAAATTCGCCGGCCCCAAAACAAATATCCCGAAACTAATAAGGAAACGAAATATGTAAATTGTCTGCCATATTGTTTCACAAGTTGAAATCTTCCTTTAATCTTATAACAAATCCGCGTCCAAATGGCCGGCCCGGGTCGAATTTGAATATAGGAGGGTAGGTTGAGGGTCATAGTGCGGCGCGGCGCCGGTGTGGAGCTAGTAACGTAGCGTAACGTATGCGAGACACGCGCGCAGGAGATAGCGGCGGTGGCGCTGTCCTATGCACATATTGCAACAAATTAGTTGTCCACTTGTAAACAAGCAGCCGCAGAGCGAGGCCGCTAAGACGTCGCCGGCGGGTACTTTGCATGGATATGAGAGCGCAATATGGGCCCCGCAGCTGCTGGCTGTACTCATTAAGATGTTTTATGACCGGCCCGTCGGACCGTGTTACCCATTTAAGATATTTCTATGCGGGACGACGCCGCGTTAGTTCGGCTTCCGATTAGGGGATTAAGGTAGTCCTTTTAAGGCATTAGTGAAATAATTGCGGTGGCTATTATGCGGTTAGTATTCCCCGATTTGCCCTCGCTAATATTTGGGGCATTGTCAATGGAGTCCTTTTCTCTTTGTAATAACACCCGTAGATTTAAGTCGTTGCGCATTGTATTTCAATTAAAAGAATGGGAGGTAAAGGGGAGCAAAAGACAAAGCTAACGCAAATTCATTCCGTCTGTTTCGTACCTATTTCCCACACAGCAAGTAAATCAAAGGGTGTTGAAACTTTACACCCACTTAAAGCCGGACACAGTAATAAAGCGTTCGAACTTCGTCGACCCTGGACATCAAATGAGCCTCCCCTTCTCGCATTTTGTTCAGCAGAAAATTAAAAGTGAGCAGACGTCGAGAATAAAGCAACGCTCACGTTTGATTGATACGGCATTGGCTAACATTTAAAATACTTTATTTTATCGAATCTCACTAGTTTTGATTAAGCTTGTTTTTTATAGTTTCATTATTTACATTGTGCGTACGGGCTACTTAGACAAAATTACCTATAGTAGCCATTTTTTTATTTTTATGTATATAATATGCCAATGAGTATACATAAGTAATGTTTACAAATAAACCCTGTACTTCATTTGATTTTAAGACTAAACTTTGTACGCAAGTTGTGGAAATGCAAAATAGAAATCGGTTATCTCCAGTTTGCAAGAAAAACCATTGGTTTATTTAAAACACTATCTTTTTGTTTAACGCAGACACCTAATTATAGAACATTAGTGTACACAGAAATCCTACAATCGCTAACTTACCTTCAGAGCAACTTTCCCTACGAACAATATGGACCGTCTATCGCTAAGTTTCTTAAGCTCTGCATTGTCAAAGGTTACTACGTACATATTTCATTTACATAAATCAGTGACATGATCGCAAAAACGTTCATTCATCGAAGAGACAACGTAGCAAACAATGTATGAGGGAAGTCAATACTAATTTATGGTCTCATGCAAAAGGAATGCGGGAGGCTTGTTTTTTCTTGCAATGCAATGTGTCGCAATGTCCAGTAAGCGAGTAACGGGACTCCACTTAGTTATGAGTTGCGACGCGCTTGCCGAGAGCCGATAGCGGATCGCCGCCGCCGCGCCGGTCAGCGTCGGTCAACCGGCACCAATAATTACAGATGAGTGTTGCGCATTCGACTTTGTAACTCGAGACCCGAGGACAGCCGAGATAAACTCACTTGTAGGGATTCGAGGTCGCTAAGAACCTTGTCTAGCGTCTCCTTACTTAGTTCTAATAAGTAGCTGTACATATGTAATCTGAGTTGGGTTCGATGTTTAACTTTATATCAAGCTTTGCTTTCTATGATTAAATTAAATTTGCATTATCTGTATTATAATTTCAAAAACCACATGGCGAATGACTATAACTTTGTGACATTTGTAATTTGAAAAGTTAAATGTATCGCGAATACCGACTTATGTTTCTCTTTGTAATTTAAAGTAAGGATATTTTATCCTTTTTTTTAAATAATTTAGTAGGAAAAAGAAAAATAGCAATTAAAATAGCATACAATTCGTAATTTCAACGTGTTTACGTTTCAGATTAAATTTTTTCTATTATAGTCTTTCGTTTTTATCAGGATGTAAGAGTTTAGCTAAAATCTTTACGTTTTGTTATGCTGTTGTCTTTTAAAAGCCATTGTTAAAATGAGCACGTACTAGGATATGTAGCGCCTTATAAGTTACGTAAGTATATACATATGTAGTCCCGTCTTCAAAGTGCGCCGGCCACGATCAGAGCCGATTTAATTGTTTCCAAAGAGGTGATTCCGTTGAATATATTCGTTGATTAAGTGCACAGGTCGGGGCCCACCACCGAGGGGTTATTAAACAATTTATTGTCTAACTATTCGTGAGGGGCACCGCTCAAATGTTCCTCTAAGATTCTGCACAAGTTTTGTTGTGCGGCAAATATCGCTGGCGTGCGTTTGATTCGGGAAACCTTGCTTCACACAGCGGTCGAATTAAGGGTCTTTTAAATGAACACTTACGAAAACTTTCAGTTCACAGTTCAAGTAATTAAAGTGTTTGTCTGATTATAAAATAAAATCGTATTAACTAAACGTCACCTAATAGTTCATATGAAGTTAATGGTCACATTAGATCTTTCTCACTCAAATCAAGTTACAACTGATAGAAATCACTCTAAACTAAAAACCCGCTTGTCATTGAACGTCGTTAACATTTTTGAAATCGAACTCCCGACCGAAAATCTGACTCCGAACCGTTAAACATATGCAATATGTGTTTTGAAAGTCAACACGTTAATTACAAATTGCTGTTTCTTTAATTGGAAACATAAGGTATGAAGAAACTATTACTAAAAGACTGGCTCATCAAAAATATCTTCCCGTCATTCATTAAGTTATCTTCTCTTCAAATAATATGTTCAACGTTTCCAATTGAATTGATTCTGTAGAGAAAATTAATAGGTCGTTATAAATTTCGCTAATTCAATCCATTATATGTAAAGAAAATAATGCGTTATAAAAATAAATGATATCATTCTGGTACAACAAAAATGTTGCTCAATTATAAGTAAGTATACACCGGCGAGGCAATACAATAAAATGGCGGAGCGCGACCCTGATTGAGTTTGGTATGAGTCTTTTACAGCTTTCAATGTATATTTCATCCTGTCAGCGGCAAATTACACAGACTGCCCATTCACGCTCAAAAATCACTCTCAATCGAGTCAAGTGGGACAAAATAAAAGGTGAATTCATCATAGGGGGTGCGAATCGGCGCCCCCGTTGTGCCACCAAGGCGGGAAACCTATGTCCGGTCTATTTGTAAACAGTAACAGGCCTCGACAGCTTTTTGGCAGTTTATTAAATTAAATGGTCCGCGAAATTTTTATCGAAATGCAATCAATTTCATTGACAATGCGTAAAGACGGACGGTGTTATTCATATTTACTTAGATTAGATGTGAAACGTTGATGATGTATGTAACATAGTTTCAAATGAGATTAGGGAACAAACATTAAGTACGTACGTGTAGCGAACAATAACACATCACTGTGAGTTTTTAATTTTATAATAAGGGCTAGGGTACACCCTGCATGCGATGTAAAACTCAAATGTTATAATAAGTAATTTTTGCTTTTATAAATAAGAAAACGGTACTACGAGTAGACGTCGTTGTTGCAGTCAAATCAAACCAAGCAATTTTTTCGGTAAAATATTTTTGGTTTCAATTAAATAAAGAGCGCTTCGTCGCTATAAACACTCAATTTTTTAACAATCAATTTACTAAGTAAAGTGCGTGTGTGTGGCAAGTACTTTCATCATCAACTTGACGTTTTCTACTCAATTTTTACAAAATACGTTTGACGTTTTACCGAAACTCCTTTTACATAGATTAAAAACATAAAATTTCAAAAATATTGCACGTCCATTAATTACACTGCAAAAGTACGATGTGCAGCGAAATATTCAATCATATCCAAACGCCTGGAAAGCGTTTCCGAGAGTCAATTTCATCCCATTTCATTTGATTATGTTCTGTTGGAAAGGGTTCGGCTTAATCAATTTTTGTCGAAATATTGCCTAGTGCGATGCGTATTATTGAGTCAGACGTTACTTAATATATCTAGCTATATGATTAAAGGGTGTAATATATGCTTATTTAAATTGCAAATGATCTCAAAAACTGTGTACATTTAACGTATAGCCTTAATTTATTTACTAAGATTTCACAATATCAACTTCTAGACTATATTCACTCCATTTCATAGTATTTAAAGAAAACTAATGTATAAAATAAAAGTTGACAAACCGTCTGGTTTTGAAGCACCCAACATCTGTTTGCACGGAATTTGTGGTACAAATGAATTAACGTTTGCAATACACTTTAGATATATAGATTGTTAGTGATAAATAAGTATAAGCTTACACGTCAACATTGTAAGGTAGACAGAACAATCCCCGTATGATATCCGTTGTATTTCTCAGTTCCAAGCCTGATAGGGATGCCCTAATAGCCAATAGGCAACAATATGTTAAAACCACTATTGTGACATCTCATCAGCAAATTCAGACCAGTACCTTTATAGTTTCGTTAATGTACGTCGTCGTCGTCGTCGTCATTTGAACATAATAAACATTGGTTGTCAAAGTGTCTCGTCCTCATTTCCTCCAAATATCTATTTGCAAGATGAGATCGTTATTGTAACGGGCATAAATACGATTTCCTGCAATTAAATCAGCGTACGGCTTCAATCGCAGACATCGCCGGTTACTCGTGTGTGGTCTCGCAGTAAACAAAGATCTTAATGATCCTACACAGTCTAACATAAACAATTTAATATTCCGCAATCGAAACTGCAGTTACAATCGATACGAGCATTCACCGAATCGATTCATAACTCGAATTGTAAACTCCTTTGTTGAAAACTGCATCGGTTTTAATTGTGTTTTGTGTTGCGAATTATACGGAAACAAGTAGCGAATTTCAAATTACTCAGAAAAAATTGATCAATCTGGGTAATTTGAAAACGAGGATGCTATGTAGTAATTGTTGAAATACATTTGATATAAATGTAAAACCATCACGGCGGCACTGGATCGCACTATATGTGAGAAAAGTATAGATATAATGAGACATTACAAATGGCTGTTAATATTATGTAAATTACAAGTATCAGACACAGAGTCATGATCAGCACGAGCGGCCATAGCGTAGCGAAATTTAAGATCAATAGGCGATTTCCCCAAGACACCGGATGCGGTCTACCGGGCACAAGTTCAATTATTATTGAATTTCCCGTGTCCGGGGTGAACGGAGCGAGCCAACGAAAATGCTAGCTAGGGGTGAAATTATTCTCTTAAACGGTCGCAATTACTGTTATATATGAAGTAACAAGATATAACAAATAATTTTGCATACAATTTTAGTATCTGAACTAGTACTTCACTTTTTACTCAATGTTAGCGTCGACAGTACCTTCGAAAAAATGAATATAATAAATACATTTACGTAGGCACCCTGTCCAAACGCTTTGAACGACGAACGATTTGTAGAGAAGTAAAATGCCTTGTCGTTTTGCGAGGATAATGTAAGCGGGACTTAAAATTTCTAGTACTGTTCCAAAATATGCAAAAATAATAAGCTGAGGGACGACCTTTACTCGGCAACCAATATACTTATGATTAATGTATCCATATGTTCAATGAGAATTTTTGTTTTGTTACTAGTAGTTGTCAATCATTAAAATCATAAACATTGATCAGCGTGAGCTGCAAAATTTCGATACATTCAAGACCAGTGATCGCAAGAGTGGGCACATTACTCCCAGCCGATGCCCAGTGGCCGGCTGAGTCGGTCGGCCGGCGGCCGGTGTACTGAGTCAGTCGGTGTCACCAGCGCCGGCCAGCTCCCAGCGGTCTAACACTAACACGCAACGCCGGCTCGCTAGTTTATACGCTCCATTGAACACTTCGGAATATGTAGCTTAAATTTTACAACGGAACGTGCATACATCCTGTAGAATTCTGAAACGATTTATTACTATTTTGAACGTCATTTCTTGCACTAATAATGCACGAAAATGTTTACTGTTTCGTATTTATTTGCGTTATTTACTATGGCAATAAAACAGGAATGGCTATAAAAAGGAATTCCAATACACGACTGCATGTAATACTACTTTTATACGTCAATGCAAAAATGATAAAAGAGAGATATGCCAACTACGAAGGTGAATACAACGTTTGTTCAACTGTAATAACAATAACTCAATAGCAACTTACAACAGCTAGTAACGATAGTAATCTAAGCTAACTAATTAAACTTTCACATATAGGACGAATAACTGCATCAAATTCTTGAAGAAAAGCGGTCGTATTAGAGAAAAAATATTATACCGGAGTCGATATAATACCGATATTAAATTTGTAAGGAAGCGTTCCGGATTGTTAGGATTTGCGCGTTCGATGTTGAATATCCAATACGGTTTGTTGTTTTTGTACAGATCACTGGATTTGCTATGCTTTTAAGTTTATTTCCGTGCACATCGATTTCTGTATGGTTTTCACAACTGCCAAGCTTTATGATAAATCCGTATGCAGATTATGAAAGTTGCAAATTTTGAATTTGAATCATCTTTGTTGCAATAAAATAAAGCGATAGACAAGGTCCAATAGAAAGTTATAAGGGACACGATTGTCTATTGTGGGCGGAATAGTTTGCCATAAAACAATACTCACGCAGCGTGATTAGTTGATCCATATTGATATCTGGAGAAGGCGAAAATACTTCCAGAGTTCGTGTGCTGATTTCCAGTTTTTTTCTAATATATATATATATAGGCTTGATTGCTAAGAGACTGGCTCACAACAATCTACGTTGGTCCAATAAAATGTGGTTCAGACAAAATAAAAAATTAATCATCTCAGCAATTATAAAGAGCTTTCATGCGATATGGTTACTGAAAAATCACTTAAATTTTAATGCCAGAACTAATAACTATTTCTCTCTATATCATTAAAAGCCGTTTTCAATAACCTTTCTAAGAATACGGATAGATCGCTATCCGCCAGTAACAGTAAGAGCTTATCTATCTTTAGTTTGCGTTTCAAGGATAAATGTCATCTTCAAACGTTTCCTGTAACCACGAACAAATATTTCTACTGTATTACTTTATAAAATACAATGATAAAATATATTTAAAAAATATGTTTTTATTTCGTATGATTTACCACAATTATTATTTTACTATGATATATATTTAACAAAAGTCAAAAATTTAACGAAACGTTTTCACTGTTGACTTTTAAATTAGTTATCAATTTGTTATTATTTATGTCAATAACGCTTTATGTATTTTCTTTTCAGGTTTACATTATGTAAGTTATATAAAATGAACCCTGTAACTAGTATGTAAGAAGGACATTTATTTTACGTGGTATGCAAATTTTGATAGACCTTGGATAGACCTATTTTTTCAGTCAACAAAGGCAGCAACTTATTTCTCAAGATGATCCAATGCTTTAATGCTGTTACAATATTACATAATTAATAGCAAATACAGTGACTTTATTTTCCGATTTTGAAAGACAGATTGCCAGTTTTTATAGGAAACACTAACCGTCGATAAGTTATTGAAAAGAAAGTAAGGGCAAAAGGATAGATTGTCTATCTTTAGTTACTAAACCACGGGTATTGAAAATGGCCGTAAGAGTTGTATTGATGTCTAATAATAAATAAGACACGGAATCGCGACATTAATTCCATTCGAAATTTCAATATTTATATACCAGTTTGTCACAACATAGTGCCGTTTAACATATGGCCCTATAGATGCATGTTTAGGTAATTTTTAGAAGTAGCATGTAACAACGCCGGTTTCGTGTTACATGCGGCAAAGTGTTACGCCGCGCACATGGCGCACGCATTCGATTGTAACGAAATCGACAATTCGATCGCGCTAATATTGACACGGCTACGACGTAAAACAGAAGCACATCCTGTGTTAACTTTATTTTAATACTTTACGTCCACAATTTTTAATTGTTACAGTTCTGGAAGATTTATAACTCATATTGTTAATAGTAGTATAAGTCGTCAACCAAAATATTATCAGATTATTTTTACGGTGCATATTGATACTACAATTGATAATAAAATTATGATACAATGAGACAGTACACAAGTTACTGAAATAGCATAAAACACCGCAATATATCTGTATACATATACAGCATCAAAGCACAGCCGCCGCTGGATTGCTTTAAAACACCGGAACAATAAAAAATTAGAAAGAAAGCGAGACGCTCCAAGTTTGTTTGAACTTTAACGTGATATAGATATATTATACACATCGGAACATGTTCTAACAATTTTACATACAATCATAAATTTTAATTTAGCGTTCGCGGATCTCGTCGCCTTCAAGGCTCCAGCCCTCCGCGCATTGTGCCCTTCCCCCGACCCGACACGTATACAAAATTAATTAGCCAAAATCTCGACGTCGCCTAATATTTTATTATTATTTCCGCCACTGTGGGATTTTATTAACGGCGTATTTATTGCTTTCTCTTACGATGAATTTGAATAGGATCTTGATTAGCTCCGGTCCTGTATGGATGCGCTCGCCTCGCCTACAACTTCGTAATTACATAAGTTGTAATTACAAGGTAGGCAACGTTGTGATGCTGGTAGGCTCTGCGCACTGCGCTATCTATCTCCAACTCAGATGCTTCGTTAATTTAAACGTCTTGCAGCAAACTGTTATTTTATTCTTACAACCCCCCTCCTATCTGTCATTATATATTCAACTTTCGATCATTAATATTCTCAATACTATTACTATGAATTATCTTGGTGACTTTTCAATACACTATTGTGGTAGATCGAACAATCAAACTTAATATTGTTCCTTTCTACCTATACCTAAAGTATGTATAATTCGACCCAATATTGAATATGCCGTCGCAAAATTTTAAGACCCTAATTCAGTGCAAACTGAAAACAAAAAAAATGGTCTGTTATCGCCTTCTGATCTGAGAAACCGTTTTTTCTGTATAAAATACCATGAACGCAATTAATAAATAATCTATAAGTTATAGCAAGTTTTGCCATCGGGAGTAACAGCAAATCTCTCTGTGCGTTATTTAGTATCAATTAAAGTAACTATTGTCTGTAGTCCATGGGCAGGTATCTTTATATGGTAAGCGATAAGTTCAGTACGGCGTGCACCGACAGAGGATTCTACTTAGTGCTAAAATGTGTAATGCTGTAGATACACAGTTAATTATACAATATTATTTTATGTCACGTTCTGTAGTTTTCATATTAAAAATGTATTACTGCTACAATAATGGGTGCACAAGTGAATACATTTTTTCTAATATGAACGTGATTTTCGTTTGTATCTATATCTGTACTTATTTGGGGTGCGTCATAAAATTGCGACCAGAATGGGGTAGAGCTTAAAGCAGCAGCACAAACATTCACGTAAGGCAAGCTACTATGTGAATGATTTCGGCAGTCTGAACTCACGGTAATATAGATAATAGACTTAATGAAAGAGTTTTTATCTGCTAGTTATATCTAAGTCTGTATGCAGCGTCCATTCGCCGGGGGGGTGGATCGTACCCCGGCCAGTCGGCTCAATCTAATCATGAGCATTAGTGATGCGCCACCAGAGCCATACTACGCTTCATTTCACCAGAATATTGACCATTGATCCGATTTGTGGATTCGTTGTGTTCTATTTTATCGATGTACTGACTGAAAATTCGTTTTAAACCACCAAAATTAATAAAGATCTATTTTTATGAAATAAATAGAATGATATGTATGTATGTTTCATTTAAAGAATGGTATCCCGAGATTAATACTATAAATTCCTTGTCGTTATTGATTTCGGAAGAGACCGAAATAAAATTGGGAATAAAGCTTACAGTATGTAGAACCCACTATAATCATGACGTATTTAGAAAACTATATTATGTTTATTAATAAAAACCGTTGACCGAACCATTATAGTTTGTTGATGTGAAGACATATTCCTAACATATGACGTGTTCTGAATTGGATAATGTCGTGTTGAAATTCGTAAGTCAGTCACGTTCGGGACAGCCACCGCACCAGCACTGATAAGAAGTGAGAAGAACGCGGTAAATCCACCCCTAGCAAAATACTTTGTGGGTCGGTTGGTTGACAGGATTAGAAAATTATTTTAAATGTGGTTCATGTGTTTTTTGTTGCAATTACGTATTGTTTGGTCACTATGAAAATTTAAATTTGTACTCGAATAAGTTGTGGTAATGCTGATAGTGAGAGATTTCTCTATACCACAGGATTAAAAGACCTGAGAAATTAATATCTTAGGTTGAGTGATAATAAAATATTATATTGTTAATAAAATCATTAGTATTTAATTTGTATAAACAATGCAGTAATCAATTTAAGTTTTCCCGCAATGTCTTATAACTAAAATAGATTAATATTTTTTTTATTTATTTAGTATTTTTCTATTTTAATCATATCTTTGATAACTAGGAAGAACTTTTAAAGGGTAAAGTACTACTACCAAACGGAAGTTTTATGCGCAGTTACTATTCAAAAATGAAACTACGTTGGACTAGCGACGAAATCCACTAGTTTTGAAACAAAGACTGCAAATATTTGCAACGGTTTCACGTAGCGCCCGACGGAACTCCAAAATTGACGACAGCCGAAGTGAGTAATTGAATTCCGCACAGGGTTGCGAACTGGTCGGTCATTCGGCGCACGAGCTCGTCCGTGCGCTGGATTACGCGGCTATTGCAGAAATTTTTTGATTTCTTCCTTAACTCATCTGGTGTTAAATATGGATTTTTGACATAACACCGGTATTTTGTGGAACATAATTCTTTATATTTATTTTATTAAAACTGATCGCAACCGGTTGTGTTTTAAATTTAACAAATTCGTTTCATATTTTTCGTTTTCGTTTTCATTACGCTACGTGAATGAGAAGAAAAGTGTAAGCTTAGTGGATCAAAAGAGATCGACACATACACTCGAAACGTATCATAATATTATTTATTTATTGTTTTTGTGCCATTACTTGTGTGACAATATTTTTTAATTAATGTACTACTAGGTAAACGCTTACACCGTCCACTGCAGCAATAAAAACATATTTGTTCGTGATAATAGTGATACCGACGGCTGGCCGGAGGGACGCGGTCTATAATGGGAAGCTTCCGTGTGATGTGAATCTAATATCAGAGCACAATACCAAGTTGATGCACAGCCAGTGCATCTGAGTGTACAAATCTACATGTATTCATTTTAGAAAATATTATTAGATAATTTGTATTTTGTCGTAAGATAAAATATATGTCTATCAATTACTAAGACGTGTCAAGGACAGTTTAGAAAAGTACACAAAAAAGAATTACATTTTCGGTTTGTCTTAATTCTTAGTGTCGATGCTTTAAATTAATATTTTACCTCTAAACAAAATTAATTAAGTAGTTATTAGAAAATGTTAATCTCGACGTGTCATCATAACTAAGGTACAAGAAACAGATTTGAGTAATCGTGTTTGTGTACAATTATCATACGTAATTCGCCCAACACTAATTGTGTAAGCTAATATCTTAGTTGTCAAAAAAAACACTTGATTGACTCAAAATCGCTAGACATGGTAATTATGAAAACTCATGATATATGTGACGCCATTCCAACCTGAAGTCATACCCTTTAATAAGCAATAACTCTCCCCTATTATGAAGTTAGAGCATTGCAGAGGCAATACGTCAGGTTGCCGTCGGCATCACAATGCGCTACTGATACACGGCGATATGATTGTTCGCGTCCAACGGATCTATTTGAATTTGATCAGTCGGCCGGCCGATCCGCGATACTGCGTCCCAATAGAAGGGGAATGGTCACTAGATCATTTACGAATGCATTCGACCCGATTCATTCTATAATAAGTCATCAATGGACGAAGAGATACGTTTGCGTATTCATATTATGTTTCCTGACAAATACTCTTAGTTTGTTTACGTTGTTTTAACTGATATTTGTAAAGAGTTTTCATATAAGTAGGTACCTCGACAAACGTTTGGTTTTGTATCGGAATAGTGTTATTGAATTTATTATACCACTACCGAGCTTAATACCCATAGATAAAATAATTTAGAATTAGCATAATATATCAAGATTTGTTAATCCATACCAATATCGTTAAAAGCATGTATATAGTATATAAGTAGATGTAGGTCGACTTATCACGATGTTCCGATTTTGTTATTTTTCTGTAATCGATCTCTATTCATGTAACAGTGAACGTATGGAAAGGAGCAAGTCCTTTCCATATCGTTCTTGAATAGTTGTCGTAAAGCAATATCCAGACCACACGTCTTACTCGCAGTAGGTCAGCCCTCACTCAAATAGAATATGAAGATGAATTTATGTTTATAAGATGCCCCGGGCTACTCCGAATGCCCGGGGTCGACGGTATTACCCAAACATTTTGTCTAAGCAATAAAACACATATATGAAACACAATAATCTAACGTCACACGATGCTCGAAGTAACTGAGGTATCCGTGACGCAAAATACGAAATATGGGGGCACAGACATCGATAACCCTCCATTCCCAGCATAATGTTCACATAATTGGCGTAACATTTCCATTGCGAACCCTTTCAAGACGCCCGTAATGTTACGGCCTACATGTTATTTAATTACGCAATCTCGAGTACAATGAGAATTATACCGACTCCTTTACCAGCGTGGCTCAAGCGGCCGGGGGATGCGAGGACAGTGGCGTACTCGGTGAAGTATTATTTGTCAGTATTTTGTTTTAAACACCATTATAAATGAAAAAGATGTTTAGACTAAGAGTTTCTGCCTTGATTTTAAACAAGCATTGAGAATAGGCTTCCTATACTGGCGGTATCCACCACAAAATAAGTTGCTATATTACATAGGCCCAGAAGAAGAAGAAAAGAGTACAACTACAACAACAACTATATCGGCAACATCTTATTAACTATGTGATGACGCTACTTAGTGTATGCTATGTTTCAAAATAATATTTTATTTAATGTAATTCTTTGGAATATAATAGCAATATGTTTTAAGCCTCTCTCTCTTTAAGAAAATACTATCTTATAAAATATTTATTTACGTAAATAATAAAATATAAATAGACTTATATCTACCAAAAGAATCTCGAAGTTTATGTTCCGAAATTCGTGAGCAAGAGTACGTTTCTCCCAATGATTAAATCAAAGGCTACGGCAGAAAATCATAAAGCGAAACTTGGAGAACATCTTTGACTCCCCCTTCAAACTAACTCGCATAACAACCTTTGCTGGTGAATGGAGACCCTTAAAGGGTGTGCCTTCTTACAGTCAATATTCATTGTATACGCGTCCGGTTCAATTATAAACGAATAAATCACTGTGTTGGATAACAAATGACTTGGAAAACTATTTATTACCTACAAAATTAAGCGTAAGTAAATAGTAAATTTAATTCGAAATGTTTAAAAATATTGTTATAGATGTCAGGGTTGGTTTGAAAATCTCCTGGCATGTCGTTTTTCAGCCACATGTTTCTACCTACGTTGGTATTATATCATGTTACGCTACTTCTTAGAGTCTGTAGAGTCTTCCTGATCTCTCCGTTCTGCCTTCGTTAGAACCTTTTGTATTATCTTTTAAATGTTATGGTATTTCTGTTTTCATATGTTTGAAACCTCGTCCGAATATAGCTTTGCTGTTTGGCATTTAATGTTGTATGTTATTTGTTAAAACGGCTTTTGTTTATTAAATTATCTCATAATTTTTTGCCATAAAACATAATTATAGATCGAGCTAGAGCTTGTTTGTGCAAGGCGCTTCGGACGTCATTATAAATGGAAGCGGAAAATACAGTTAATTAATTTAATACCACGATAACTCCTCAGAGCGCATCGCTATTTAAATGGACTAGGGCATTACGAAAGCACTAGATTCCGTTGCGATATCGGACCATTCAATACAATATCTATTATGAATGCCCGTGCGCTTCGCGGCCGTTGATTAGGCCGGCCGGGCTTTAGTCCCATTTTCATGGCCGACATATATCGACCTCCCTGATTGATTGTTATTGCAGGAGCCTTACTGCCTGATAATGAACAAGTTTCATTATATAATACTGAAATAAGAAAACATTTCTAATAACGACAACAGCCTTGGCCAGGCCAGGTTTAGTAGTATTAGGTTCACTTCAGATTTCGGAAATAGTCAGTATGACATAACGCAAATATTGATGGTCGATTGTAGCGATAGCACTGTCTATGTTTATTGGGCTACAAGTCGTGATATTTTTTTTTTCAATATTTTTGATATAACGTGTTTCTTTCAATATTGGTCTGGGTAAAAGCGGAGCGAGCTATATAATATCAGAAATAAGTCAGTCAGGTCGAGCAGAATCTAATGCTGTATTGTTGTTTGGAATGTGGGATAAAGGGGGCCTCCTTTATCTTATCCTTACATTTAATTGAAAATTATATTTTAAGATCTGTTGACCTTTTTCTTTTACCATAATAAAATAAACTTTTGTACTAAAATAAAATTGTAGTATAAAAGTGACAAGCCATGATACTATTTAAAAAGGTCGTCTGTAAATTTGATTACATTTAAAATATGTATGATCGATTCGCTGCATATACCAATAAATGCTGGCCGGTTATGCTTTTGTAACTAAAGGCGTAATTCATAGCGTGGACGCATAGAGCGCTATCTGATGATTGGTTTTTGGCAATTAACAGTATTGCTCACATCGCAATCGCGTTCATTCACCGTGTGAAATATGTATGGATTGTGAATATCCATGTCCTTATTTGAGCTCTAATGTACCATAGTTGAGTATCAGAACTATTTAAACAAACTATTAAGGCTCGAGTGGTTACCATCATGTGACATAATAAATCCCGAATGGAATATGTCGAAAATGAAAGTAAGTAAGTATAAGCATGTAGAATTTTGTTTTTAAATAAAAAAGCGTTAATTATTTATATCCAAAACCGAATTCTAAGAACTAGAAGAAACACTTTGAAAAGAAGTCAATAAATTAATTTTGTAATAAACGAAAGAAAGTTGTCAAAAAGCTTTTACAGAAGCTATAAGAAAAAGCGGCAAATAGTGTATGAAATCCATTAACAGCTTTGAGGCAGACATTACAAAATATAGAGGTGACCTAAAATCGTGGCAAACATTTTAATCGGCAACTACGTAATAGTGAACCAACAGGAAAATTGTATTAAGAATTAAAAAATATAAAGTAAGATAAAAAAAGATTTAGTGTAACAAATAGCTCATTCATTATTTTAATGAGCGGAACTGAAATGTTTACACTGGCAACATTTTGTTTGTTCGTAATCAGAACACATGTCTCACATCTAATCACTTTGCTTCCGCTAAATATCCTAATTTTTAATCTTTGTTCTTATACATAGCTCTATATATTATATTTTAAGGTAAAATATTATTTTACTATAAGTTTTTATCCTTTGGATTATGTATCGAGCTTGAATCGTAATTGTATATTTACTAGATATATGAACACCTAAATTACACGATAATCTGATCTGTAATTTATTTATAATGTTGTTTGTAAGATTTATAATCCATTAACTGCATTAAAAAAAAAACATAGTTCCCGTTACTTATAATGCCTATTGACATTTCATTTTCTACTACTAATACTTCTCAATCTTCGAATCATATTATTTTTTTTCTTATCCTAATAGCCCTGTTTAGAACTAAAACAATGTTAACAAATGTATTCGGTCGGACTAGACTACAAAATTTCAAGTAGATCGGTCGTTTACAAGTTAGTAAAAATGTCATAGATACTTAGATACATACCAAGCTGATATGAGCGTGTTAAAAAGTTTATCCCTATAGATACATGTAGGTCTAATCGTGAATCGTAACAATGGTATAATGGTCACAGATACATTCGTAGTAATCGTAAAATCTTTCAAATTGTACAAATATGTAATAGTATTTTTAATACGGCTTTGTTTATGAAATTTTACGATCAAATAATTTCTTTCTTTACATATATTTTCTTAAATTTAATTTAATGCAACAATGTGACTTTCTGAAGCATGACAATTAGAAATGTTAGGTGGGTAGCAACCCTTTGTCTTGAGACATCAGGTCGCTGTCATCGTTCTGTTTGACATTTGTACAAAGGTCGGCACCAGCTAGTTTGCTTTCCTTTTACTTGTTACAATACAATATATATAAACGAAGAAAGGGTGGTATTGTTTGTTTGGAAATTAACCTTTACTTTCGTTGGGTTAGGTTACTTACTACCTTTCAGTGTTGTTTTGTAACTGTGTGAATGTTTCTTTTATAAGATTTGATTTTCCTTAACAAGTTTTCATGTTATGTAAATCGCAATTATATAAGAAACCTTAATTGTCCTGATAATTTTTTAATCACAAATCTTACAAATATCAAGAATGTACCTGTTTTGTAATAACAATTTACTCCAAAAATACGCTAGGTACAATAAATTTGTGAAATATCCCACAAAACAATGTATTATATTTATTGATCACCAAAAGACTGAATTTTAAGACTTAAACTTTGAGTGTGTACAAGCATACTAAAACTGTAGGTGCAATAAAACCCAGGCAACATCATAACGTGTGAAAATATACAGATAATTGAACAGTCCTAACAGGCACATTCATTGTGTTGTAGACAATTATGAAAGAAATGACCGATGAGTCGGTGGCACGGAAAGAAAATTGGCAACAGAACATAAGGCACCGGTTATCGCAACATGAGAAAATAATAGTTTTAATGTTGGAAATAAATAACGCGCCATGAAGGAAGACAATGGTTCCGTAATAAGATCTCTTGTTAATTTTGGCGAATGCGAGGCGCGCTCGTGATCGAAGATTTATGAAGGCATTGAAATTACACCTTGTTTGTTCTTTTCGCGCCGGTACGTGTCTACGACTAGCGGACAAAGAAATCTTGCAATTTTATGGAAGAATAGGGCTGCTTTTATTATAATTTGAATATTCCAGTCAATTCGAAAAGTCAGGTTAAAAATGGGTAAAAGTGAATATCAATTTAAATTTGGTATCTAAGAATTACTTGAATTGTCTTTGAAGAAGTCTTTTCACCGGCCGAGCAAGCCCATTCGTGCAACAAATGTTGGTTTGTTCATCTGTGGGCTCATCATCTCCCTGTCTTTTCCCCACTTTATGTGGACTCGGCACAATAGGTTTTCGTCTTCCTCATCGATCTATTATCCGTCATTTCATTCGTCACTCGATAAATAATAAATTATAATTTTGCATTTCCTAAATTTTGTTCCCTTTTTTAAACATGACAAAAGTAAAACCTTTTGTTATGTTTAATATTTCAAATATGATGTGATGTGAGGTATGTTAGTTACATACCGTTCAGAAAATCTTCAGTACTTACCCCTCATTTTCTGCTCATCCAGTAATCGTCTTTCCAAGTTGTCTTTCACCTCCCGCTCTCTCAGCACGTCCATCTTCAATTCAGCTGCAACAAGAAAATATATATATAACTAAGAACTAAAGTCGATGTGGCCGTTAGTTTAAGTTTTCACCTCGTAACTTTATTAAGAAAGAACAAGAAGTTGTTAACATAAACAATGATTTACCTTAAATAAATGGTTCATTGTTCGCAAAAGGCATTGTATAAATTTAACAGTGAGCTAAACCCGTAACAAGGCCGTCAGCAAGGGGCCGATTAGGAACATAAACACGGATTAACTCATTCGGAATCCCGGTACCATTGTGAAGGAGTCGAATTGAGAGATTTGCATAACTTTCAATTAAATCTAACCTGACGGAAATGATTGGGGGAGGAACTTCCGATTCGGTTATGTTTCGGGAATATTTCTATTGTACTACATGCGAGCACCTCGCCCGACTCGTCTAAAATAAATATTTATAATGTGTTAATCAACAAGTTTTTACGAACTCTGTGTATAAATAATTAAATCTGATTATTATTAAACATATTGGTAACTAACTACGTTTTACTTACATATAATAAATTAGCGAACGTTGTACTATAAGGACATCGTTGAATGTAGGGAATTAATGTTCCATAAGTGTAATGTTAAGGTTTTAAATGTAGATCAGTTTAGGTACAGATGTTTAACCAAACAAGATTTGGTATGGTATATGGTTCATGTAAGTTTACGTACAAAATCAAGGGAGCTTTAATAACGTGGGATCTAATCTCTCCCATCGATTTACATATCAACGTGACGATGTAATACACGTTAAATCAGTTTAAGCGAACGCATCAAGAACGAGTCGAATTTGAATAGAAAGAGGTCATGCCGGCTCACAGTTTAATTTGGTCCCTTATTCAATTAGCCACTTTAGTCGCTTAGTCTATCTAATGGAGGTCGTAAGGGGATCAGGCTGATTAACTCACGTTGTTAGCACCTACGGCGACGGATACGGCGCCGCTGCTGATTTTATTCGAAACTTCGAAGCTTTGTTATCGTATCACTTTGAATATCATGCGAGTTCCATGTAAGTTATATTCATTGACGACTGCATGGTGATGTATTATACAATACAGTGCTTTATCTTGTACATACCACTATTTCCGCAAGTTGTTCGAAAAACAAGAAATGCTATAACAAGTATAATATTTAACTAACTTTATAAATGAATTCTTGCAAATATGAATAAATAAATATAGCTTCATGAACGGCTAACAAGATGTGAAACTTTTAAAAAGTATGACATCGGAACTCTAGGAGACTTGCGAACTGAATATAAACTAATTCAATTTAAAGTTTTGCAGTGCATAACTGAATTGAATTTCTTACTAGACGGCTTTATATTGCTTGTGGATTTGTAAATTTACCTTAATAATTTCACTCAACATAAATAATAATATTTTTACCCTTCTAAATAACGGAAATTTATTTAAGTACGGTAATATAATCTTAGTATCAATTAAGTTATTTCACTTTAAAAGTCCTTCTTGCTCCTTTTCAAATAAGACCGAAAACATGCAGTGCTTAACTATTGAAAGGGATACACACCACTGGTAAAATACCTAAAGATATTTAAAAAATATTACCGTGTTAAAAGCCCTAAATATAAATCTTACCTGACATCTATTTTTCAAAGTGACATAATGTAAAATACATTTAATATCAGCTATAGATATCAGCTTTTACATCGTAAATGAATACTTATAAATATAATCGATCCACACACATATAACTTAGTCCCCGACAACATTACGGGCCCGCAACTATCGTGTTCCTCTGAATGAGATTTGTTGCACGCAGTTATTGTGGCAGGGGTGTAATTAAAATTGCCATTTCGAAATATAATCCAATGGCAATATGCATAGTTTATACTTTGTAATTACGACAAACCACAATTGTTATGTTCGATTAAAACCACAGTGCTCATTTACAATCGTACAATGAGTCATAGTGAAAATATGGGTATTTATTATTTCAATATTTACTCAAATATGGAGAAGTCCTTCCGTGAACCATTGACCTCGTGAAGACAGCAGGAGACAGCAGGAGGAGATGGTTAGTTGCGAAAATAAGAGGACTGAATATTGGACTTGATACATTGGTTTGATGAGTAGACTAAATTCTCCGCCACGGCAAATCTAAGCTGGAAATTTACATAGCCTAAAAGGCGAAGAGGACGTGTATGCATAGTTGAAACCTTGGAGCATATCGACTAACAATAATCTGCGCGATAATACGGAGACAAGTTAACTTGTGCCCGACCCAAGCACGTAATAAGCCAGCGCAAGCGGGCGAGCGCGCTCCCGGCGGATTATCACAGCCGCGGATCTTGTAAATTGAAACGTTGTCTTGTTCATTGTGCAGCTCACTGTTTTGTTTCATTTCTCCAAGTATATGAGTCATATATTATTTAATAATTGCATTAAATCTACAAAATATCCCATTACATCATTACAATGCTAGTCACGATTCAATAAAAAGAAACAAAGCAAATCTATTTTTATATGTAAAAATGTTGCATTACTGTTTCATATGCTTACATATTATTATATATTACATCTTCTTCAGTATACTACATATTTAAGCGATTAATAAAAAAGCAAGAGGAAGATAAGTAAAGTTTGAAGGCGACGAGGAGAAGGACGCTCACACTCTTCACTTAAAGATAATTGTGATCGGATGACTGTGGAATTAGGAAATGAACTCGACTTTTAAAGTATTTTTGACAAACATTTCAGATGCATTTCTAAATCAAGGAAACCTAGTTAGGAAGACGTGCGCTTAGCGACTCTATGGAAGATTCAAGCTGAACTCTTTATCTTCTTTATCTCAATCCGGTTTAGTTGTATTAGTTACCGCTTGGTCCATCTAGTTTTAGAGTTACGATTAGTCTTTGAGATTTAAATAAAAAAAAAAACGATTTCTCTAAAATATGTATTTCGCACACGCCAGGCACACTTCGTTTCGAGACAGAGGTCTTACAAGGTTAACGAAGCATCAATTGCGTTACCTTTGTGTACTATTGGAATAAAACACGCGACACAAGTGGAAATATTTTACAAATTTTGTTTTTGTCCTATCCTATTCTTTCACAAGTCTTTACTGCGAGATGTATAACAAAAGTAGAAGGATTAAAAAAAAGTAAACACGATTTAGTATTAAAATTTAGGTTAAAAAAAACGATTTGCTATGCCTTCGAGATTAATATGGAATCAATCCCGGGGTATGGTGTAATTTAGAGGGCTTTTAGTTAAAAGCGGTTTCGCACATGCGACGTAAATTACTTGAGCCGAGGGACGGTCATTAAGGGCCCGTGTCGGCATGCGGCGTATCTGAGCATCTCGCGATTTGCGAGTGGAGGCGCCTTAACAAAAGATGGTCCCGGTGGTCCCCACGTACTTAGCGATCTATCCTCTTATTGTTACATGTCCGTATGCTACTTACAAGACTCATTAACTCGCCTAAACTTAGACGTTATTTAATCCTATAATTAAATGTTATTGTCTCACAATCCTATACCGGAATTCAAGCAAAAGTCAAGTACTGAGTGTTTATCCGAAAGTGGTCAGATTTTTGGAACACTTGTCTTATTAGATATAATGTATGAATATGAAAGAAGAACCGGACTAACTTCTCAGCGCAAAGCCACAACCAATTAGGAACCTGATTTTTTTTTCTTTGAACAACCTTTTAAGTGAAGAATAGTGAAAAATGTTTTTTAATTTCTAAAATCTTAAAAAAAAATTAATTTCTTTCTCCTTCTAAGAGGGAGGGGGAGGGGGAAATTGTAGCGAAAACATTATGAAACCTTAAATAGCGAATAAAACTGCAAACAACGGTTAGTATACGATACAATGTCGTTGACTTAACCAAGAAGAAGTTCCATTTATGATTTCGTAAAATAAAAAACATTAGATAGTAGATGTTGTTATAACATTCAATGTTCTTTTTTGTGATGTGTACTGAAGTGTAAAGAACTTCCTATATGTATGTACATACGTGCGTTTAAAATTATATTTAAATATATGTTCCACAGATATACAATGAAATTGTTTATCGAAAAAAAAAAGAAAAGAGGATCGAAAGAGCAGAGCAGTCAATCATTAAATCGATCTTTATATCAGATCAATCAAATTTAAAAACCTAATAGAGTTGCGCTCGACGAAAAATTATTACTTTATAAATAAAATAACAATAAAAACGATGCTCCGTTCGAGGGAATATGTAATTATGGACAATTATTATTATAACGAAACAGAACTGATGCAACGGCTGATAGATTATTGAAAGGATCGGAACCCATAAACAAAAGGATCCATTTTGGTTACGCAATTTAATGGTACCAAGTAATTAACTGATGTAAACGTTTCTTAAAGATACGATAACGTGAGTGCACTCGATTTCATTCAAACTTGAAAAGAAAGCGACCTCTTTTTTGTTTATCGACACTCCAATAAGATTCCGTGTTCGGAAGGGTCGCGGCAAATTCTATTTCTCTTCAATTTCATGCACTCAGTAAAAGAAACAACTTTATTTAAATTTGAAATGTATACGTCCTTACCGTGCTTTGAAGAGCTGTTGTTAAAATTTGTGACGCAAGTGCTACAATGTAAAGCAATTGCTTGATATCGTTTTTTACTACGTGCATCAATTATTAGTATTGGCGCATCGTTACAATGTTACGTGCTATAAACTGTTATTGATATTTTTCGAACGAAAACTAAAATTTGTATTCATACACTTGAATATATTTTTATCATTGCGAATGTTAATCGATTATTTGTCTTGAAATTAGTATTTAATCCAGACTCAAGTAACTTAAAGTCATTTTATAGTATGTGTTATACTAAATTCTTTTTGCTATTTGCCATTTTCAATCCAATTTTGCTGAAGCCCATTGTTTATAATTTTGGGCTTTGTACAGTTCGCCAATATGATTGTGATCCTGAATGGATAGACATCAAAATAAATAAACGAAGTGAAATGAATTTATAATTACTAAGTAAAAACAGTTAATACCACAACAATTTACCAATCTATTTTTTTTTGTCTACCTAGTATTAATTTATTAATATCACTATCTGCGGAAGCAACAAAAGCAATTTAATTTCAATGAAACATAAGTCATAGGGTGGCGAATTAAGACATATTTCTACGGGCCCCACCTTCGAGGAGACTAAGTTGAGCTTGCAGTTAAAATAACAATTAAAGTCTGCCTTGAAATTTACGACTCAAAGCTGTTTAAATAATTTAAAGGAACGTTAAGGTCTTCGCAACCCAAATGAGTCTTTGAAAAGGGAAACAAAAGGTAAGCATTCAGAGTTCCCTGCGGCGGGCGTTTGGTCGTTTTCAATGCGAATGAATTGCAGGAAGACTCGACTCGGAATAAAGGTGAAATTTTAATAGTAATACCATAAGGAAATATTACTGAGGAATATTGTTGATTTAAGTGCCTCAGAGGTGAAGATAAAAAGCAATTAGGATTAGAGACGCGGATTCGGCCATGTTTGAATAACAGATTAAAAATTAATATTATACTATTATACCAAGCTGAAACAATGATCGTGATGTTAAAGACTGATGATCAGCACTTGAAAACAATTAGGTTCTAAACGTACATTAGTTGGATTACATAAACGGTGCGTTACAGTTATTTAATTAATTTTAATAATGAAAACCCTTAGAGATACAACAATTGAAACATATACTCTCTACCGTTGTTGTTAGTAAACCTTTGCAGTTATTTAAGTTTCGTCGCTTCTTCATATATAACACAATAAGACTTTGCTCGATTCATTCCTATATATAAATATGTTATCAAAATTCACGACGCCATTAAAAGGTAAATGTAAAGTAACGATAATGCTTGTTACTGCGCGAAAAACGAATTTCCCTCCCTGTGTTTTTTTAAATTTACAAACCGTCGGCAATTTTATTTTATTGTTATTAGATTTTTCCGGCTTATGTCACACGGCAGCACGGCAGTGTCACTGCGGAGGATTACTCCCGCGGCCTCCGCGCTAATAACCATAACAATTGCTTCTCCATATAACGTGGAAAATTTAGAGCTTTTCTTTATATTCGGTTACCGCCTAAATCTCGTCTCTATTTTGAATGTCTCAAAACGTCTTTTCTATTGATAAATTAAAAATATCTTTATAAAACGCACTCACTCTGCGTTACACTTATTTGACAGGAAAAAATATTTGCAGATTTATTTCATGAGGTACCGTGTATGCTTTATCTTCGGCAGGTTGTTTTTTTTTATTTCCATTGGATTGCAGTGATAATTCTGTATGCGCGTATAGCTGTACGAGTCGAGATAATGAAGATGTTGTCGAAAAATGAATTAAAAAGTGCAAGTGTATCGGGCGTGCACCGCCTTGAATAACTCGCGGTGTTATCGGCGCACGCGCACCCAATCTCCGATCGAAACACACCGGATAAGATTATCCGGTAGCCTGTATTATTTTAATGAGACTACACGACTCCTTGAGATTCGTTGCGATACGAAAACGCTTAGGTAACGAAGCGAATAAAGAATATATACGGGTCAAGAGAGAAAGAGGTAATATGCTGCCGAGTGCGGATGACGTGCGCGCAATGCGAAGAATCTTCGAGAAGGGGATTTTTAAATTAGCCACCGAACTCGATAAACTCCCGCACGTCCAGGCCGCAGCTGACGGCAGATCGGCCGATACCATTATGTCCCTGGTAAAGCACCGATTAAAAAATCCAGATTTATAAGACAACATCTGTTATTTAAATAAGATATAAACGCGAGAGTCCGCGAACGTTTTGTTCTTTCGACTACGTTTTTTTCTTGGCGGCGGATGCTCCCCTCGCTGGATATATCGGTATTAAAAATGTAAGGGAGATTTATGCGAATGGCTCTAAGCTTTCATTAGTCGTCGGTTGCGCGATGTTTTGCGGTCGCCGCTCCCTGACCGGTAATTTTTCATTTTTCTGCAAAGTTCCCGATGCTACGCGCGCGTTGCTAAAATTTTTACTGCATATAAAGATTATTTATATCCTTACTTAGTTGCGGAGTTCAAGGCAGCTGCACGCTATCACTTTTATTATTTCTTCTCCCTGTCCCTCTAGAGTTAATAGAAATTAGGTTTTAATAAAAAGGAATTGCTACTTCGAGCTTAATGCTTGCAATATATTCATGAGTAAATTATACTTACACTACTTATATTATTATCTAACAGCTCATTATCTAATATATATTCATCATATTGTATGATGACAAATTGACATAAACAAACAACCTAAGCGGTAGTGACTATACCCCGCCCCCGTCTTGTGAATTAAATGCTAAACCGTATTATTTTAATTTGATACTATTACATGCGTTATAATTTGAAATTAGTATGCCTTATAAAAAGCACAATGACTTATATTCTTTCCTACAAGAAAATCGCGGTACAACCAAATATAATCTTATTTCCGAATTTTTATCATCATGAATACAAAGAGCACGTTTATAACACGCTCCTGCGCCATAAACATATGCAACCGCGTTATTCCGGCTTGTAATTCTGTATGTAAATTACAACTAGTACAAGGGTTCCTATTTCACCCCATAGAGACAACGCACCGCCACTCACAAATGAACTATACGTAGAACGAATCGTGGGTAAGCGGGGATCAAGGTAAAATTGCTAGCAAATAACAGCTTCTAAACCTTGGTTTATGTCAGTTTTAAATATTAAGAACATTCAGAAGTTTCACGTGCTCATTATCTGTGCAAACAGCGTCATGCGTTGTCTGTTTACAATCTAAATACTGATATAGATAATGCTCGAACAATAATGATCGAACATGGAAATTTTCCACTGAAGATATGTTTACACTTTGATTACATCTCTTCTTATGTTCTTCTATTTTTTTTAAATATATCGTTATATAAAATCAACATCTGAATGCATAAATTGCTTATCAAAATAGTGACTCGCTGTTTGACTAACCTAAATTTGTAAATTCTTTCCATTTTAGGCTCTTATGTTAAGTAAACAACCTACGCTCTATTTTTATATTTGTCTATTCACCCGAGAGAACCCGGGGCGGTTTGCTAGTGTAATATATCCACAACAGTTAACATCCAAATAATACAAGGGATTGAATAAATAAAAGTATTACCGTCGTTCGTATTTAATAAAGACGCCTCGCACATTATGAATAATTCGGCGTGCGTCACATTAAATTATTTCGACTAAGTAATTCCGAGCGGTTAATTATTGTGCACAACCTGGGAGGAGAGTTGAGAATGTAATTATTATTAAACTTTACGATTGTCTCACTTTACCCCTTTCCCAAGTATCAAAGTATCCATACGACGTACACGACTTGACTCTACGATACAAATTAAATTCTATCACGACTGCACAAAGGTTGATATTAAGAAAACACAAATATGTTGTAATATGGCTTTACTTGGATACATCGGATCCTTAGATCCTTGGGGCTTTCTTAGCTTGTTGCGGATTCATATTTGAGCTGCCGTCTGTAATTTATAGATGTAGGTAGAATTTCCAGTAGCGTTAAATTGTAGCATAGGTAAAGTATAATTGAAATAAAACTCCTTCGTTGACAAAGGGAGGAACATAAATATTGCCTTTATTTTCATCTATGCTACGTTTAAATTTATTTATACATATTCACCAGATGGTTAGTAAGAGACAAATACTATACTGGAACCTAAGTCACTGTCTGACCGCTGTGAGATCACTTCTTTTCACGCATAGCTTTAAGTGATTTTATTGGACTTCACTAATGTGAATTCTGTTTTAGGTTCTTAAAGAAAAAGCTGGCTACAAAAGTAAGAGAACTATTGTGACTGTGTGAAACATAAATTCAAACGATTTATAATTATTATGACATCATACAACTAGGATATCTGATTGAGAATTCTTTCTTCGAGCTTATAATAATAATCGAATGACATCAAGACATTTTAAATTATCTTTATCATTCTTTGTATCTTCCCCTGTATTACCTAAAGCAATTTGTGCTTGAGGTTGAGGAATAATTAGTAATATTTCATAGATGTACATTGTGTATAGACTACCTAATAGTGTAGCTAAAGTTTCTCATCCATAATGTCCAGTGACACAAATAAATATTGCGTCAACGTCGTATTTTCTACATAATAAATAGTTACATGCATGATTTGCTGTATTGCTATTTAGTTTATTAGTCTGCCATTTAGTTTCCGTGTAGAGGCGAACTGTCTGACCGTATTAGGGTCCTTGCCGGGCTTAAGTCACAGTGCGCTCGATATTGGAAGTGCGTCCGCTAGATGGCGCGCGTGTGGTCGCGTCGCGTGCGCGTGCGCGGTGTAACCGGAGCGACCCGCAAGTAACACAATACGGCCGATGTCTCGCATATCGGTACATTGGAGCAATGGCATTTTAATATCCCGCCGTTAATGTCACTTATTGTTTACTTACTTCCACGGCAAGCGGTGTGCGTAGACCACATTTTATGCGGCGCTAGATTAGTCGAAAACATGCGCGAACACTCTTAGCGCACTCTAACTTGTGATAAACAATATATTTAGATATGCACGCAAATTCCACCTTTTTGATAAGCATCAACAAAAGTCTAAACGTAATATTATGAACTCTATCGTTAGGTCTTGTAGTCGAAAATATTGAGTGCTCTAAATTGTTTCTTACTGCTTTATGTTACTTTGCCAATAAAATATCGAATCTATCTCATAGAATACTGCACATTGCTATTTATACACTATATCTAAAATAATAGCGACATAATTATTTTAGTTTCTAATATCTATCGTGTTTACATGTTTTATGGTTACTTAAAGAAATACTACGTAAAAGATGTCGGACTAAGGTACTAACACCAACCTATGAGTACACTTTAAATATTAAGTGTAAAGACGTTTGTTCCAAGAATTGTATATCATAGATACTTATTTGTTAAACGCTTTGTCTTGAGCTAGCCTTGTGCAGAAATATTTTAAAAGGAGTTGAGGTAAACAAACATCGATTAAAATAATCGATTTTCGCAGCACCTCTAGGTTAAAGAATGGCGCGAAAGCTGGCGCGGCGCGGCAACAATGCGTCGTTGTTTGTATCTGCGCGCGCGCATCGCAGGGGCTCGTTAGCTGGGGGCGGTTGTTTGCGCGATGGGAGCAGCCGGGGAGAGTTACGACGAGCAAGTTCTGACGCCCGTGATAGACAGCTTTGCTGTAATATTCGTTGAGTTTACCGAGTATGGGATCTATTTATTTATCTGAGGCCTCTATAGAATACATAATTGATGCAAACCCAACAACATATTTTGTTACAAACTTGTTACACGTATCTAAAAATGGTTTAAAAAACATTAGTTTTAAAGAAATGGATGCTTCGTTATAAAGTTGTAAAAAATAGGTGTCGAAATAGTGAGATCGACAATGACTAACAAAAGATAAGTCATTGATAATAAAGATAAGTATTTCAAACTTCACGATACATCATTATTTAACTCTTGTTTAACTTCTTTGAAAATACCTACAATGTAATTGTAATTGGTTTATGGACTGATTTACATTTTTTGTCATATGTTAACAGTAATTAAAGCTACAGTCAGTTTATGCATAAATTAAAAACAAAGAGCGGTTTTTAGGGTGAAGCCGCAAAATAATTAAAGCGCGGTTACATCCAGCCAGATACGAGCCGTCGCCGGTCATTGTGTAAAAGCTTTCATATCAATTGAATCCATTAGCTGAGTACACAAGTCCTGTCTGTTTATTTGCTCATCAGTTTTTATCATTGGCCAGTTCGTGTTTGTTCGATCGGTCACTTCCACGTTATTGATGGCTTGATGCGATACAACGGACAATCGCTATTTGTGATCATCGCGCTGCAAGCAAATTACGCCTTTATTACCTCAAATATAGAAGCTCCGCGCTTTTTATTGAGACGTAGCTACGCTGGCGGGCGTGTTAAATTCTGCAAATGTTTGTTTGTGTAATTCCGTTAATGTTCCTGCAGATTGATAATAAAACACAGAATGGAATTGCCTCTCGTATGCTAGATGACTTATGACGCATAACATGGACTATTAATGTATGTATAATAATAATGTTTTTAATTTGTTTGGCAGTGTCAAATTATGATCTTAATATATTGAATACTATATGAGTTCATGAAATAATGGGAAATATTTAAAATTAATAGATTTTTTATTTTTAAAAGATAGTTTCATCCACTATATCTTGGACGTAATAATCTCCGTACCATATGGATAGCAATTGTTGTCCACCACAATTAGAGAGAAAGGCATGAGACTCTATGTGAAGAAGTGATGAAATAAATCCTTAAGTATTATTGCTGTCTTAATTTATTCTTAAAAGTATTTACAATAGCGTGAATTGCATAAACTGGAAAAGATATAGCACCTTAAAACTACAAATACACAAGGCGGGGACTTTAAAGAGCGTACAGAGAGCCATAAAATATTCTTGTCGTATCTGTTGCGAGTGTGCCATTTGTCCGCTGCCCGGCACTTAGCTAAACAAAAACTGATAGTTGTAAAACAAAAGAGCGCAACAAAACAACGCACCTACAAGACCTGACCATTCCCTTCGCGAATAAACTAAGCGGTAAGAATTAACAGGGATAAAGGATTAAAAGAGTAGCCGAAGCAGATTTATGTCGCCGCGATTGTATCGGACCGATTCCGCCGGTCGCTGGCGTTTTATTGCAACGGGTGCGTAAACCACTAAAGATACTTTTGATCCCATACGTTACTGGCCATATATTTGTTACGGCTGGAGATTTTGTTTGTAAAACTATTGCTACGAAGCAAGCAATTTAAAATCTTATTAACTTTAACATAACAAATGATCAGGCAGCAACGCTAATACTTGCGTATTAAAGGGAATTATTTCTACACCGTCTCGATTGTCGACTTCCCTCAACTGTGGATATTTCGGATAACACATATCTTTTGAAATTTCGATAATTGGTCGAGAAACAATAGTGAATCTAAAAGGACGCATCACGTTTAGGCACATTTCGTTACACGAATGAGAAGAAGGATATAACGTAGGTGGAGTAAAAGAGAGATGGTATAAAAGTATATGTATTCCTCAGACGTTATGTGAAGGCACTAATAACAGTGTAAATATTGTAGAAATAGAATATTTTAATCCTAATTTCTGGCAATGAAACTCTCCAACAGCCTACTTTTCTGTACTGTTTGATTATATTTTTCAAGTTGTTGTAAACACAACAGTGGCAGAGCGCGACTTAAAGTATCACTTACCGGCGCCATTCCTCATTCATCGCCAGGCTATTTACAGGAACGAATCGTTGCAGTTCTATCACGGTGGAGTCCTTTCACGCAACCCTTCCTGAGTTATCTGATAGCGAGGTGAAAGCGGACACATTTGTCTGTGCGTCAGCCGCTCACCGCTGGTGTAAAAATTGTCAGCGAATGCGTCGAGATAGTGATCTACCATTTGTGGAGTGCGAGGGTGTGCGCGGGCTACATCGCCGGCGTAGGTGTTTTGACGCTTGGGAAGCACTCTAAAAGTCTTTGAGACTGTTGTTTATAATGATTAAAAGAAATATTATTAAATCATATCAATAACTTACTAATATATAAAATAAATACATTTGGAATGGTATATTACATTATTTGAATATAACATATTTCCTATTATATTTCATATGCAATTGCAATTAAATACAAAGATAAAGCGTACCAATTTTTTATTAGCATTCTTTGGAAAGCGGACAGTCGGTGGACGTTGGGTTGTGTTAGTAAATAATCTAAAAATAAATAAAAGTTCGAGGTCCTATTTCTAAATACTTAGTAACGCCGCATACATATGAAGGGATATTCTGCTATTCGATAGCGAGCTTTTAATATCGTAGCTTAGTTATATAAAAAGAATCAAATTTGATGATTGGTGTGCATTATAATGCACACCAATCATCAGTAAGTAGTATACTACTTAGTGTTAATATAATCCCAAGCGACTAAAATGCAAGGCCGTTACAGTAACACCTATCAATCGCCGCCCGGCGCATCGGGTCGTGATTGCGGTAATAATCTATGAAAAAAGATGAACAGTAAAGTTCGCCATATGCATATGCATCGATTGGGAAAATGTTTCATCAACAATAATTTTATTATCGTAATAACAAAATTACTGGTTCGAAACATACGCAGGCAATTTTCAATCTTAAAACCGCGCCGTGTTAGAGGTTGATTTCTTTAGCGATCACTTGCATATCGGGGGGAGAAATGGAACCTTTTGTTGGCCTATAGCATTATTATTTCTCATTTTGTTTTGTTTATTAATACAATTGGCCCGGGGCGCAATATTGATATTCAAGTTTGATGATGACTCGTGCCGCGAGTTTTCTCCCCGACCTCTGCTGTATTTTTATGGGTTTTATAACAATTGAGTTCTGTTCGTCTTTTTGTGCACGGGTGGCTTGTGTTACATTTAATATATTCCATTATTTGTAGACTCATTTTTAGAATAATATTTGCCTTGTATTTTAAGTTATAATAATATTTTATTTTATATTAAACCGTAATACAGTTTTACAGCAAATACAAAATATCATAATTTTCAGACACCTTTCGAACCGAATGGGGTAACGAACATATACTTTCAATATTTTATCCTGAATAAACTGGCCCTTGATCACTAGCTAAAACCCACTACATAATCAAATAATAATAAACGTTGGAAAAATTTATACAACTTGTCCGGCCGAATTTAAAACACAATATCTCACTTCCGCGGTGAAAACGGAATGACGTGAACGAATAACTCGCAGAAATATCAATTAAACAATTATCCTGTCCGAGTACAATCGTGGGTAATCATAGTGGGTTGGGCCATAACTCAAGCGCATCTGTTACTACGGCTATTTGCTGAAGGCACGACATGCGCCCGCGCAGCCGTTGCGTGGAAAGTCTACTTGCTATGCGCCAAGGCTTCGCACTATGTTTACTATTGTAGCTCTTATAATTGTAGGGTGTTTATAAAATAAATGTTATTATTTCTATAATCGCCACCAGATAAATTATTCGTAGCCTTATTACTACTTCTATTATATTAGTACAAATATGTTTCATAGTGTAAAAAGTATAAATATTAACTTCATGTACTACATTTCATGCATTTTATATATTCACTTTTTTGTTCTATTTTTAACCATTTTTTTAGAATTTGTACATGATCTCTGTTACTTTTTAACACAATCTTGTAACATCGAATGTATCAAGTGAATTCCGGTGAGCGAATTACAAATCCTTGTATTATTGACATCCACATTTTATACGAAGCCTAAAAAAACTATACGCTCCGTCTGAAATTTGATCTAGGGTCTTTAGATTCGGAGGGATTTAGACCACACAACCAGTTGTCTTGACTTTTTTGTACTAAATTGCTCGATTGAAATGTGCTTAAATTGATATCATTTTCTACGAATTATAAGTTACGATTTTGCATATATTATCTAATATATATAGATAAATCACATAATCTTAGATACACGAATAAGAACTATAGCTAAGACGTAGATGTAAGAATAACAAGGGACAAATTTAAACATCGTTACAACAATTGTAATACAGAAGACCCACTTAAAGAGGGAGCTCTATTATTTCCAAATTCTTTTTAAATTATTAATACCATACAAATATGACAATTATAAACCCTTACCTTTCTCATAGCTGATCTGCCTCTCTTGCTGGCGCGCGTTGTCAGCGGCGACTTTGAGCAGGCCTTGGATGTTGCGTAATAGGGTCTCGGTGGATGAAACTAGGGTGTCGGCGCTGGGGTCCACAGGCACCGGCGTGGCCGGTGCCGCCGCGTAGCTCACCGGCGCCGGCGAGGACACCGCCTCCTGATCGCCCTCGCTCAGATCTGCTCCTGGTGAAATGTCACTCCTTAAGTTGATAAAAGAAAGACATGGTGCTATTGTAAGACTTGGGATAATGTAACTCTGTTGTTATTGCGAATAGACATAAGAATATATTTTTATAACTTTGGTTTGTACTATGTTTGTATTATCAGTTTTTGAAGATATTAAAGTGATACTCAGAAGACAACATTAAAACATGTGCAAAATTCAGAAAATCACTAGATTTTGCATCATTTATGAAGTCATTTTTCATATTTCTGTCTAAAAACCTCATTTTAAATTGTTACGCTCAATCACTAACATAGTCTAAGCTTGTCGCAGATTCAGGTATACAACGTAATCGATACATCATTGGTTCTCCGACACACCCAGCAGAATTTGAATCTTTTAGTAATCTCCTTCTCAAATTTGGAAACAAAACTTGCAATTATTAATGAAAAGAATTTTTTCGAATTAAAGTAAAAAGAAAGGTAGCGTTTATCAATAAAAAAGATAAAAATATCCATTTGCAAGTGATGTGTAAAATGATTAAGTCAACTGGAATGAAATGTTAAAACAAGTGGATGTCCGCGAGAGGCATCAAGCGGAGCCACCGAGTCGGCCGCGCGCACATCGCGTGCGTATCATTGTAACTGCAATTATTATTGCCAAGTACATCGATATCGCGTGGTGCTCATCTCGGAACTTGATAGCAAAGTGAACATGTCCCACAACA
>JWHW01030696.1:444651-476236 GCA_000931545.1 Papilio glaucus | reverse complement strand
GTTCGTTCAGTTTGTTTGAGGTGACTTACATAAAGAAACTATCGTTTCGTGGGTATCACAGATTATGAGGTTGTTAAAAATAACGTTTTCTGAAATAACTTTAAACTTATTGAAACCATCTCATAGCTACTACGGATCATCGAGCTTTCTGGAAAAAATAGTTAGTCTGCGTCTTTTCGGACTTGATCCCAGATTTACATTTGAGAAGTACATCACGAAACTAATGGGCTATCATTGATTTTATTAAGTCGAAACTTATTGCGTTATTATATAAGAATCTAAGCAATGCGTTTATTTCGTCGACAAAAATATTGCGAGTGCACATATCAAAGGTACAGTACTAAACAAATAGTTTGGTTTACCGGACGGAACTATCTGAATAGTTAACGTAAAAGGGCAGAGTACAAAGAGCTACATAAAATGCCAGAACGACCGCATCGGCGACAAACTCGGGAGGTATTCGGAGGGCCGACTGCCGTGACTGTGCACCCTTTGCGCGACGCCCTTTGCATATTAGCCTACTGAAAATCAAAATTCTAACGTTATTAATGACTCGTCGCCATGACAATCTAAATATCTACGCCCGTCGAAACACTAACGGCGCGAAATTACTCCCGGCCGATTCCCGGCTTCTAAATAAATGTACAAAGTCCCAGATGCGATCTAAGGAATCATCTTTCATAATACAAGGCGAAGAAAAATCATGGAAGATTCGAGGCATTCAGCATCTTTATCTCTCGGATACAAGAGTTCATTTTATGACCATTAATTTTGGCCCCGCGCGGGTGTTTTATCACAACGTCTGGGAGCTCTGTCGCGCGTCTCATTAATCAAAAGCATTTGTTTACAACGAAGGGAATTTGATTTGATTAAAATAATTCGCAATATCCTTGATAAATATCACCCTCGGTCTGCGTTTGATCTTTGCTGAAATTAATGGTGGAGGATCCAATCACGCTAGTGTCTTGACGTCAGCAATCAAGGCGTCCGCTCTGCCTAAACCGTGTCAAATGTTTACAGACGGATTTGCTTTTCAAATATTGGTCACATTTTTGGGTGACCTGAACTTTGCTGTGAGGTTCGTTTTAATACCGCGCACTCAATGCCAAGCCACAAATAACCTTTTGATTAACCAAATAGCGGACATTTTAATCATAATTATGTAACAAAACAAATGCACTGTTCATTTCTAAAAGTAATTTTTGACCCAACATCTTATATAACTAAGTAGAGGTATTATATACTGATGAGTAAAGTGCCGCAAGCTTTTCTGTTTCCCTTCTGTTTGTTATAAGGCTGGTAACGCATACGATGTCTGCTGTTGGCTGCGGACGTACATAAGCAAGTACCATAAAAACTGGCAGTTTTAGGACTGCATATAGGAAGTGAAAACTTTTTAGCTTCAAAAACTTGTAAACTTGAACTTGAACTGAAGATGTCTTCACTAATGGACGCTGGTGTTTGTATACCGAGCGACATCTAGCATTTAAAATCGGCAACTTTTAATCAGAGTAAAACAAAGGGTCAACAAACAGTTATCTTCGAGCGAGGGGCAGGATGAATAACGAGCGATGTCAGAGCGATGTGTGCCGGCTCAGTCCCCAACCCGGCAGACCCGGCGGCTCGCGATTAAGCGACGCTAATACGAACCGAAGCCGAATCCGAGCGGACCGGCGCATAGAGCCCGACGATTTGTTGACTGCTAATTGACTCAACGACTGATTAACTACTAGGATTGAGCAAACCTTACACTTAGCGGGATAAAACAGTTTCTTATAGATTTTGCGTCATTTGACTCTACTGGGGTGGACAGAGTTGCTCGTAAAGTTCAGAATGTGATCAGACTTAAAAACACTGCTTAAATTTTGATGAGAATCAAAATCTGTTAAAGTCTCAGTGCATAATTAACTCTAACAGCAAATTATAAAGTGTCACAGTTATCCTTTCAGTAGGAAAGAGAAGTAGGAATGCTGACAGACAAAACTTCCTTTTTTTCCTGAATCACGTCTACCACGTCCATCATCCCAGAAAAATATATAAAACAAACTCACAAAAGGATTTTTTACGTTCTTACACTGTTTTAATATACATAAATACGGAGGTGGTTAAAAAAGAAAATCCATTACAGATCTTAAATATATAAGTCGAATAACTTTATAAATAAGTCTTTAGAAACTTAAATTATGTGAATATATAGTAATTATGTAAAAATATAATTAAAAAATGAACTTGAATGTGCTTTAAAAAAAAACGTGCAAAAGATGTGTGCAAGTAATGGAACACGATAAAAAATTCTTTACAATGTTGATATTATTAAAATAACATCTTAAAGGGTTCGCGCAACAAACAAAATATCATTATAATAACACGGATGAGCAGACATGAGGCAAAAACAAAGCAAACGGCACCAACAAATTATATTAAATCAGAGATAATCCTGTCAATTAATTGGACTTAGCAATGGAGAGCGGTCGCCGGCGCATGCGCGCACTGAGCTAATGCGACACAATCAAGATACGACAAACTATTTAAGCAAAAAGATTTTGCCTTTCATCTAACGATTTTATTAATTTGAATGTCATGCGAATTAAAGATGATTTAAGTCGCTTTATACACAAAGATTAAAATAATCTTTTATTCAGCCATATATAAACCATACAGAAATATTCGCTATCCGCTACACATCGAAAGGAATGTGACAAAGAGGTAAGGAGCCCTTTGATAGGTTCCTTCCCCTATCAGACCAACCAAACCGGAAAATAATCACTTGTGATATGTAAAATATCATACAAATATTTACGGCTAGGAATTAAACCCAGGACGGCAAACGGAATAGATAAGTTCTTAACTTCTAGGTTATGACGACCTATTTAACGATGCTATTTAATTTAAAAAAAGGTGTTTAACATTATATTGAGAAGCTTTTAATAGACGGTTAGCATTTTCAAATTGTCTTGTCAAACCAAGCGACGTTAATTTACGCCACATTACATTTAATTTCTATAAGTAATTCCATCGCTTGTATTTCGAGCTAAAGAGTACTCGCACGGTTTTTATTTTGTAAAATTACTAGGTTATTTCTTTAAAAGCGCCTAATCCCGCGCCCGTGGCGGGGCGATGGTCGGCTGACAGTGACACATCGGTACACGGCCCGATGTCCGACTGTAATTCTATCCGACACTCGGATCTCGGATAAACGGATACGGTTTATGTATACGATTCTACACTCAATTAATAGGCTTTATTTTTGCGCTGAACATTGGGGGAGCCTCGCTTCAAACGTCCGAATGCTACGTGAAAAATTATGATTTACCGATCAATTATTTCTTTTTGTATTGAGCTTCATGAACGCCTCTTTGTTTCGTTTAACACGCTTTCAATAACTGGACCTGTATGTTTGTACGAATTAATCTTTGTAACGGAATATTCCGAAATAAATTTTACCACATTCTAGATGTTTCTTTAATTTGATAATTTGAACCCTTAATAAGGACCGATGAAAATACACATTCATTTTTTTTTTTCTAAATCCCTAAATCAGAACAAAAATTATGAATAATTTAGCAATCGTATTCATGTGTAAAAGACCATTATTTTATAAAATACTTAAATATAGCTAAAAAGGATATAATAAGAAATAGAATAAGGACACCAAAAGCTTGTATTAAATAAACGAAATTTCCAGATTTTTAAATAGGTTATTTTAAATTTTAAAATGAAATTATCCTGATTAGGATAACCTACGTACTTAGTTTCAATCCAGAAATCGCAATATCTTTCATCCAGAATCGATGATTCTTCCTTGCCTCTGAACTAAAAAAGATAGATATGACTAGTTAACATGATATAATCTTTATTCTTTTCATGATATAGTCTTTTAATTTTCTAGCAGCATTTTATGCTTGAATTGAGTTTATGAGAGTTCATAAGTGCTCGCTTACGTTCGGTTTCAACGATTTAAATCGTCCGTGTACCCATTCTCATTCGAAGTCAAAATCGAGTATCGTTCAGACCGCGCCGATCAATCACCATCCATTAAACAAGAAAAGAAAAGCGGTTTCCCTTCCCCCCACACGCCGGCCGTCCAATCGGCCCAATTTACATGAGAGCCGCTTTTTCCTCGCATCGAGATTAGCCCCCGAATGAGTTTGATGAATTGTTCGCGCCCCGCCGCCAGTCCCGGACTCCGCCAGCGACCGGTCATTTGTTAAAAATACACCCGATCCACGGATCTAATTGTCTCCTCTAATTTCACACTTCCCCGTGATATCTGCTCGTCATTTAAATTAAGAACGTTTATTTTTCAGGCTTGTTTTTAACACTTTTTAAGCGCTGTTGCTTTTACTTCCCAAAAATGTATGTTACTACGAACAATTTATAGAAGCTTTTTTTCAATACATAAAGCTATTTTATCGTTTCCACTGTATCTATTATGTACCCGGTTTTATCTTTAACCAAAAAGGTACCTTAGTTATTAGATAATTTCTCCATTTACTATAACAAATGAAGGAATACAAAGCTTAAACTTAATACACAATAGCACTGTTTAAATATAATGAATTGATTTTGCGCTGGATATATTCGGTGAAAGAATTTTCTGACAAATACGAAGTCATCACCTAAACGTGAAATATGCAACATTTTCTAGCATGTTCATTTTCTTGCTGACAACTGATGGAGGGCATCATTTATAATGCAACTCGAGGTCAGATTATAATATTGGCGCATATCAAATCATTTTATTAGACCCTTACAGGAGATTTGATAGTACGTAAATATCAATTTATTGAAACAGTAGAAGTTAAATTAGTGGTTAAGAATTCTGTAATCATGGCAATGGTACCGGTGCTGTAATTTTTATAAAAGGGTAATAAACAAAATACGGCAACATGTTATGATTAAACAAAAACAATGAAAAACTAAAATCAAATCAATACTAGCTGTCAATAACAACATCTAACATCATTTGATTGTATTTACACTTATATATTATTAAGTGTTTACTTGGATTTTCACTCTCTGGTTTTATATTAGTTAAGGTAACTAATTATATTTTAGGTAAGATTATTTTGTCCCTTACCTTTCGAGATGTTTTACGATGTCCTCATAAGCCGCTCTACAATTCTCCCAAATACCAGATCTGTTGACAAAGGAAATAAAATAAGAAAAATGAGGAAGACATAAAATAAAAATGAAAAGAGATGAATGAAAGCATCGGTTAGTAAGAGGGTCAGAATATATTTTATTATGTTGCAATATAGCAAAGACAAGAGTTGCTACAAAGCGCTCCTAAGTATTCGCAAAATAAAAAGTTCTCAAAGAAAGGGTTTGAATGTTAAAGGAATAATTATGAGCACTCAATATTAAATGTTCCGTTAGGATGGCCGAGGGGCCGAGGGGCCAAAGAAATTAATTACGTTTTTAAAACAATCGCTTATATTTGTGCCGTGGCAAGTCATGCGTGATCCTTGGAATTGTTTCTCAATTACTTCGCCTCTTTGGTTTTCAATAAACTCTCTTTCGCTTCTCTGACAACAAATGGATAGTTAAAAAGTATTTCATTGCGTATTTTATTTAGTTCAATACATTTAAATTAATGAGGAATATATGTAAATTGTTATTTGTGTGCTTTTAGTCAGTTATAGATACTACTTAACAAGTGGTTTTGTTTTTGTCAGTTATTGATTTTATTTACATTGATTACATTTACAATAGCTATAATATTTATGTTTCAAAAGTATGTGGCAGTGTTGGTAGGGAACGTCCAAGGAGAACTTCAGATGGATCACATTAGTGACTTACTAAAGAAGGGCAATATAAGGAGTACCGACGACCTTGTACGCATAGATGTATAGATGTAGAAAGGCGAGAGAGGTGTGCCAGGATTTATATAAACGACCCAGTAAATGTTGTCTTATATGAACTTTGTTGTACCAGTTATTAGAGGGTTCAACTGACGTTTTTTCGTTATTCGTCAAGGATTAGAAAAAACTCCCGATGGCAGCGCCAGCTACCGGGTCCATCTAGGGATGACGACAGATACAGGAAAAGTTTCATCAAATGCGGAGCAGTCGTTTTCGAAGAGTTCAGTCACATAAACAAGCCCAGATAAATCTAATAATAGAAGAAAGATAGATAAATTTGAATAATAATATGTCTGTAAGTACAACGAAATGTGAAATTCTTAAAGAATCAAACGTGTTAATCAATTAGAATTAAAAAGAATCTGCATTATGTTTAAGACGACCACAAAATCAAAAACCTGTAAGTACTTTGAACATAACCAACATAACTGAGATTTATGTATGTCATAGCCACAATGTTAAGAGAGGTATATGTAAGTTTATATTTTTTGCAATAGTGAGGAACGATGACGTCACAGGCATAACAACGTTACCTAATCTGTGTAATACACCCTACCCTATACATGGGATATTGAATCACATAGGGCCAGTAAGACAGTGGGGTAAGTCAAGTGAGCATTGTGGGTCTTCCGGCGGAAGTGAGGGCACTCAGTGTTTGTACTTTTCTTATTGGCTTAGCGTGCTTAGACATTTAACCTGCCGGCGCAGCTATTGACCCGCTAGAGGGTTTCTTTTGGTAAACGCGATGGTTAAGCCGATTTGTGGCTAGAGCGCCGATTTCCGTATTTAATTGTTTCAACCTTGAAGTGTCTCGGCTGTCGGCTGGCTGAAGATATAACTGTGTTCACTCATTGTCACCCTCGTAGTCACCAATGATCATTGTTCATCAGTAGTTTATAAACTGAATTATTCGGAATGCACATTGATAAATAAACACCTTCGGAAATTAAAATTCCTCACAACATTTTCAAACATAACAGTGAAGGTTTATGTTGCAAATAAATATTACAGTATTACAACAAACATGTCAATTGTCTCGATACAGCGCATAAAGAATCTTATGGTACTATCTAATTACGGCGATAAACAAGATATGTTTAGCAACACTAGTAACGTTTCTAAAGACAATTTAATATTAAGCGAAGATTTGTTCCCACCCTGTCTCAACTATTCGTGCCACCAGCGTTTCGCTGCAACTTGAGTCTGCTGCCTCGTAATGAAATCTTTAAAACCGTAACGTCAACAATACCTCATATTTTATTTTTGTCGACATTTCATTAATGTATCCATATACATAAAATACGTGGAGTTTCCGTTGGTTTATCAATCATTAAAACTGAAATAGATCGCGATGTGTATTGACCGGCGAGCGTCGTGGCCGGACAAAACGATGCCCAAACAATCGAGCCCCGCGCGACCGCCGCTGTTTTCATGACTTTACCGATATCCGTTCCAGGTTAGTTTTATTGCCTTTAAAGTTTTTATTTTATTAGATACACAAGGCACGACAAGTCAATTAACTTATTATATTCTTCGCCATGTAAGACATTTTATGCGGCCGTTTTTCGACAACAATATATTCTGTTCATCATTTTTATACTTACACCTTCATGTCCGGAAGTTTAAAATACACGTAGTACTATGGTATCAATCGACTTAAGAAAAAACAAACAGCTATTTATACTTTTGAGCTAATAATATAAAAATAATAATTTTAAAGTCTTAATGGGTATACCCTAAATCTCCTTTAATAAATCAGACATCCTTAAACTTCGATATACATTAGCTCGAAGTAACGTGGGCTATATTAGTTAATTGCGTGCACTATTCAATTGTAGTTGCTATGCTGATGTATACACCTATTGTAGTTATCAACATACACATATTGTAGTTATTTGCATTCACTTATTGTAGTTAGTCAGTTGCAACAGTGGTATAAATAAGGTCTGCTAAGCAGTGCCAAAACAAACTATACATAAGGCCTCTTAGGGCTCCGATCGTGCAAATTAATTTTTTATACTTTAATAGGCAATCATAAGCTTCACCTGTATGTATCTATCAATGTTACAGAATCTTTCGATATAACTTTTACCAATTATAAGATTTGGAATAACGCCACCTAGCGAAAGATTAGAAAACTTTAGTAAAATTACATATTGGATTGGAGGTTCTTTTAGTTATACGATGTATGACTATTCGTTGATATAAATATTTCTTTACTATATTAATTCTTACGTGTTAGGGCCAATCTGCAGCTGTAGCACGAATGGGTCGGCGCGACCGGCGAAGGCGCACGCCCTCACAGAAAACCTGCGTAAGATTGCTACTTAACGTTCCTGTGCTTCGTACAGTGTGGAAGGACAAATGGAGTCCCAGGAAATAATATCGAGGCATTCCATCATAGAATAAACTTTACTGATGATAGTATGGTATATTCATTATTCACTCGAATTAGAAAAAAATCCATCGTGTTTTATGCCGCAGCCTTCTCTCTATTGACGTTTTCAATCGGTAAACTCCAAAAATTGTCTTGAAATGATAAGCTTTTCATAAAAGTAAGTAGTAAGAACACTGAAAGCGCACCTTCTTATTAGAATACCATCTTTCTTTGCGGAGTCACTTATAAAAGTTGTAATAAATAACTTTTTAATAAGAATTATAGTAGATGTTTATTATATTTTATTATTTATGTTTGAAGAAAATCTCAGTATTGTCGCAATTTTTCGGAATCTCCTCATTGTCTTCAGATATTACTTGCAATATGAGATACGTCGCAACATAGCAAAAGCTTAACACGAGATGGCGCCATAATCTATAATCGTTTACTACTATTTAATTTACTATAGACTTAATAAAATATATGTATATACAATTAACAGTGATGCACAGGCGTGATGTAGATGCATTTTTGCGTTTCGACGGATGAGCGATCTGTCGGAGGCTTAATCGTAATCTTTTTCCCTATCTATCATTTTATAATAAGAAAGGATGAGAAGGGGCAAAGGATTTAACGGTGGAGGGGGGATTGGATAGGATGGATGGATAGGAAAGAAAATAATATTTTAACTGTTTATCCCCTCCTCTGTCGTTAAAGGTAGGCAACCCAATATTAGCTCGTTGCAGATGCCTATGGGAAGCAGTCACTTAATATAGAGTGAACCGCTTGCGTGTTTGCCACCTTCTCGTATACAAAAATATAATATTCATGTGATACATTATATAATAAATGAATTAAACAGTAGTGAACTGAGTGTGATAGAAGGACCTTAGATAGAATCCCCTCCTTCGCCCCCATTAACCCACATTCAATAAATCGTCGAAACACTCACAAAGGATAGCAGCTATCTAACTATTTCTTAATGTAACCTAAGTTCTTTGGACTATAATTACAATTACCTTGCAAGGGCTTCCATGTTGTGCATCGGCTGTCCTTTGATGATAGATCCGTCGGGTCGGGGCACACCGGGGTGCATGGGTGACATGAGTGCGTGCTGGTGCATGAACCCCATGGGCCCGAGGTGCGTCGGCGGCGCGTTGTACCCGTTAGCGAGTAGCGGAGACTTCTCCATTCGCGCCATCTCTGTTGGAGACATACAGTTCTTAATAATCTCACTTATTTTATAAAAGTTAAATCGTCTTCCCCTTCCCATCCTTTTCTTTACAAATTAAAAAACATCCTAATTTCAATAGGGAAGATGGCTGGGTACTACCACTGGCTTGGCAACCCGTGATTAATAAAATTAAATCTCAAACCAAGCATTCCACTGCAAAATCTCAAGATACAGTGAGGTCATACTGCATAGATCGGAGCAGAAATAATTTATGGAAAATAAGTAGGTACTTCGCCAGCAACTTTTGACATTGGGACGTCTGACACCTCCGTCCCCCCCATGATCAAACGCGATAAAATTCGTAATATTAGTTTTATAAAAATTCTTTTCTTATTAGAAAAGAATAAGAAGTAGAAACATTAGGATTAGACTTCCGGTACCATACTCATCTCACACAAAACGCAGAAATACTTCTACTTCATGCCTGTCTTCTGTGAGCTCGTGGTATTTCATTCATTCGCAACACATGTTGGTGTCGCGAGCTCTTCCACTGTTAAATACATAGTTTCCAATGAATGTTTTCTTTTAGCCTATATGGATACTAACAGAGCACTAATTGCTTGCTAAAGTAACGACGACCGACTATTATGAGAAGGGATATTACGTATCATCACGTGGATATGCTAAACATCTAATCGATGATAATGATGGGGAGAAAAAGTGACATATAAAATTATATCTACCATTTCACCGTCAGACAGGTCAAAATTAGTTTAAATTTCGTACATGACAGTTTTTTTTACAATTTCCGAACCAAAAGATGCGTATGTCATGAACACGGTAGATACGAATACGTCTTAATCATACTAACATCTTGCCTAGGAGATACGCAAAAAAGCACTGTGATATTTGTCTTTCCAGATAAAAAAAAAACAGTTGGAGTTCATTCCTTCTATTCTTGAAGTTACTGACAATGGTAATCGTATAGATTACACTAAAGCACAAAAAAACCATATTATTTTCTTTGTGTTTAATAACACGTAAATATGCTTCTCCCGAACACACAAATTCTATCGATCTAAAACGTACTTTGTTCATAAATACTCCGAAATTTGTTAAAATAAATAGCGCGGCGCTGTAACGATACAACGTACCTGCCGAGGTAAAATCCAATTAATGGCGGGTATTATCATTTAATTACCCGTTCCAATAATCGAATCGACCATAAACGGCGAATCAACAATAATAAAATGAGCAATGAATTTGAGACTATTGTTTTCTGGGCACCACAAACGGCCCGTGTAAACATAGGGGGTGTTGGACAAATATTCTTAAAATGGCACACCCTTTTCAGGGGGGTGTTTTTGGAGGTTTTCGGGTGGTCTTTGGACGTCCGCGAGCCCTCGCCGAGGTCACCAAACGGACCGGGGCGTCGGAAACAATTAACGAGGTGTCGAATTATACACGAATTAACGGTGGGGCCGTTAAAGGAAATACCCTTTTCCATTGTCGCCAGCGCTCCACAAAGGATTTCGGGATCGCTGACGATTCAATACACGCTTAGCTTTGTTATACTATTAGCGACACAAGTTATGGCGACAAACACCCACATAACGTTAATCCTATAAATCAACTCGGCATGCTCGATGTTTTAAATCATTTTTGGGGTAAAACTGTGTAATTTTTTGATCTATTTAAATATAGGCCTTCCATTCGCCAGTTCCTAAAAGCCCTGTCCTGGGATAAGACATATAAACGTTGATGCATGGGTAGAGTGAGACTAAAATTACGGTAAAAATAAATCTGCGTAAGGTCTAAAGACATCTGCGTACACCGTCATATTTTTTGTTAAAACCTAAGAACAATATACGTACAAATATCATTTATATATAAGATTTATAACACCACCCTTCACTCACACCAAGCAATGCTCGGTGATTAAACTAAGTTACAAGCAAACAAACATCATGACCAATGGACCCTGAATTAATTGACCGGGTGTATTTACTTAGTTAACCGCTTCGGTTATCTTCTGAGCCATACACCGGTTAAAATTTACATTCGTGGTGAGTGGATATTTAGTTTAGTTTACACACATCTACAGGTAGTTTTATTTATGTTTTGACTTCAATTAAAAGCAAAGTTTAGGAGTTAACAATTATTAAAACAACATTTGTTCATAAAACATGTGTTTATGAATAGATAGGTTAGTATTTAGCTTATGTACTATAGTGGCAATGCCCTTCCATTCTGTTTGTCATTTCGGCCACAACTCCAAAATAACATTATATCTATAAAGGTCATTTTATGTTATTGACGTCTTTTTGTTTCGTAGTGTACAGTATTATTCTAGTCAAGCCCTTTCACTTAATACCCCCATTGTGTGAGTTTACCCATTTTGTAGTGGCGGCCATCTTGGATTTACAATGATACTGATTATATTAAATTGTATTGTCATCAGAACTAAAGGTGTGTACCAAATATCCGAACAGCAAAAAAGTATAAAATTTCAGTTAGTAAATTTGACCCAAACAAACAAAAAACAAACCGTTTTAAAAAAGATCAAATATGAAGTTAGGTTATTCACATTCATGTCGTATTATTATTCATCACCTTATGTATAATCACACAGTGATTAATAAAATAAAAGATGACATAAAATGATGCATGTCAGTCAGGCAGGGCATGCAAAGGAAGTGGTCGTCTTTATATCCAAAGAATGATTTCAAATAAACCACAATAAGGTTAGGGAACGAAAACTCAAATGTACGTATTTACAAATCCGCGCGCCCACACGCCACCTCGGTCAACCGCATTCACTAATTAACTGGATGCGTGTTAAATCTCCTCATAACCTGCGGTCAGACCCTACACCTACGCTGTCTCTTTCTTACTAGAAGCGGTGCCTATCCTTGTTCCTTTTTAATCGTGTTTCAAAAAAAATCACGTATCTAAGCTCTTGTGACATACATACACAGTACTATTAATTGTTGATGATTTTTTTAATCCTTTGAATCGATTACGTCGATATTTATTTTCAAGTTATGTTGGATTATATCGATTATTTTTGATATAACTTCCGATTGATTGGGGCGCCTCAAAGCAGTCTTGCCAAAATTATTGCATTTTCAAACTAATTGCAGAAGATTAGTGAAATGACTAAAATTGAGATCAAATAAGATGAAGGCAAGATCTTATAAGAGAGAAAGAAAGAAGAATTTAAATTCATAAGTCATGAATATGACATTATTTTCATACGATAAAAAAATTCTTAAATTAAAGTCAATTGTTTACAAAACTGAATATATAGATAATACTTATGAATTCTGTAATTGCTTAAATTATCTATATAAAAATATAAAATAGCAAGATCAGTATAATTTAATTTAAGAGCCTCGAACGAAATGGCATTTAACCAGCGATCGAATGATCTCTCAAGTGTAAAAAAGAAACACCGTTGGTCGATTACCATTATAACTATTATTATGTGAATCCGCTCATTAAGCATTTAAAGAAATAAAACGTCGATTGTGAACCATTATGATATCGATTCTCGTCGATTTATTGATCGAATATCGACTGTCCTCGATAAATGACCGCATCAAATTACCGACCATTATATCGAATTAGAATCGATAGAATCGGGACCCCAATTAGATCACTTATGTGTTTAAAGGAGGTTGGGATATAGGCAATCATAACCGCAAATTTAAACGACCATTTTTTTATGGTGCTCAATGAAGCACCAACAAAACTTTTTTTTTATTGCAATCAAAAACAGAATCGAAATGCAACATTTGTATTGTACTAATTGATTGAGGCATGTTTTATGATATAGCAGAACTACACTCGCAACCAGCAAGATAATGGAACAGACATAATAACCATTGAGTTTTATTACGGACGGATTACAAAATGACCAAACAGGCAAGGCATAAATAATTGGCCATAAAGCGAAAAGAACGAGCGCTGCGGCTGACAATGTATAGTTTGCGAGCACTCGCTCACCTGCCAACAAATTGTTCCTACATCAAAATATTAATAGTATGTTTGTTGTCTTTAAACACCACGAACTTAATAGATAGGTCAAAACTGTACGGCATTATATCTGAATCCCAAGCGGCTTGAAGAAGAATAACAATATTTTTCGGATTTTGATGTAAAAAAATGCCAAGACCTATGATGATGATCTCATATGATGTATTTCCAACAAGATCTAGGAAAAGCTCATAGTAGATTTCTTGTAACATCAATTAACCTTTGCATTGTTGTCAGCAGTAAGTACTTTGCTCAATATCACTTGGCCGTCGCTGTGAGAATAGACTATTATTTAATATTATTAAAATCAACACATGAAGCAATTGATTGTTAATCAATAACAGTAAGTAATAATAAATACTATGTCGCATACAAAACTGTTTTGTATTTATGCATCAAAATTATTTCATTATGAATTCCAGCACTCTAAAAGTTATTTCATACCGTAAACCATCAAATCTGATTAAAAATAAACGCCTAGATTTTATAACTCCCTGGTATAACTTAAAACTTTAACATTACAGTAATGGCCGGTAAATCACAAGAAACGAATAAATTATTAGTTGCATTAAGCTCTTGCAATATAAATACGATGCTAATAAAAATACAAAGTTGTTAAATGATTATACTGTAGTGTGCGGCATTGCTACGTGCTGTGGTGTGATTCAACAGGGGTGTACTTTACAATATTTAATAGAACATTTTAGGTAATATTACAGAAGACCACATTTCCTACTGCTGTTCGCTTAGCCCTTGCTTTCTCATATTTTTACACATTATTACTGAAATTTTTTACATTTTACATTTACATTTTCATTTCATTTTTAGCAGTTACATTTTCCATTAAGTCAAGGTGTGAGTGATATGTCATCAATCCGTTATTATTCATGATTTGTTAATATTTGTGCCGAAACGTCAACGACGCAAAAATAAAGGCGAAATGATCATACCAATTTAATGATTACTCTGTCTGCAAGCCTAGCGATTTACCATCACATTGGCGTCCTCATAGTCGCGTTATTTATATTCTTTTAATTATAACGTGGCGCGGGTGACGTTTTAACGCTCCCGTGGAATGACGCAATTTCTGTTATGAAAATAATTACAATTTATTTTATATACGCATGAAAATAAATCATAAATATCTTATATTATCTATTTTATTTCGTTTAAAAAGTTGACATGACAAATAAGAAAAAATCATTTCATCTATTTATCAAACAATAATAAAAGTTAGTCAAAACTGGAACAACAAAAAATATTGAAAAAAACAGGTTAATAATTCCGCTAGTATACGAAGTGCCTCTGTATAAAGACAGAGTTAACGCTACACCAACTGAGGTCAAGCCTCGGAATGGAAATCCAAATGGTCGGCGAACGCGGAGAGGCGGCAAAACGAAGAATCTCGAAAATGATACAAAACAAGGCGAATTAAAAGTAAATTACAGCGGGCCGGCAAGCGTGGCGTTTACAATAAACACATAATTGTACGGTCAGTATACCAATGGCATATACGATTGAGCGAAATAACTGTCTGCAAATTGGGCGTTGGATCGCTTTTTGTCGTTTACACGGCCACTTATTTTAACTGTTAAAACGAAATTTTATTTGCACCTTCATAAATGTCTGTACTAAATGTACTACAAAAACGTATAAATGAATTAAACATACAACTTATTAACAATTAAGTCCTAGTATGTATATAAAAACATCAGATAGGAATGTGGCGAAGCACTAGTTTATTCATTATTAAAAATAATTGCACTCTTTCATTTCATCTCCCTAATATATATTCGACGTTACAAAAGTATACGAGGCTGTAAAATCTATTAACAGAAGTAAAGAAGTTCCTTCCCCAATGGATACACAACAATATGCGAGATGGACAACAATCGGCGACACAAGTCACGCGCCGACTACAATCAATAACAGTAATACACGAACGCCGACAAATTGTGTTCGATCAACAACTTGCTCTGACAACACTAAACGTCGGTCAATATTGTATTGCCACAATCAAAACTATAACAAATCCGCTGTTTGCAATACTATTATGTAAATTATTCAATGAGCTTACAAATTATTTAAAAGATCAACGTTTTACGTTTTTCTCACTTTAAATATCTTGTGTTAATAAATGTAATTCAATAATAATATCTGTGCCAAGTTTTTTATACATAGTTTCGTAATAAAAGTATAACGAATATTTTGTAAAAATACATTGAATACATTGTCCAACATTATCAGGGTAAGTTTCTTGTTTGTGGCAACACAGACAGACTTATGTCTTCGCCATAAACTCTTTCATTTGGCCCGGACGAGCCTTATGAACAATAAAACGTCGAGGGCTGGAGATTTGGACTGTAATAAAATATTTGCCCTAGCACAGGCTAATCCGCGTCCCTTTACTTACGAACGCAATTTGAGAAGTTATAGGCTTTAACAAGGATTGCGTGTTTACTGTACAACGAGATATATTATTACTTAAGGAATTAACTTTGGTTTTAAAATAATACTTTGTTTTACGTACACATTTGTTGAGTTATTTTATATTGTTTTAACGGCAGCTAAATTATGGAGGCCTACAGTTTTTTTACATTATACATAAAATATGCTCCAAATATATAGATATGAAACATAATTCTAATTTTGTTTTGTTTTTGAATTTAAAATATTTTCCTTTGAAAACTTCAAATTGAACAAGTTAATGTTTCAATATTATAATTTCCTTCTGTGCACTGTCTTAAACATTTTAATGACATATATGTATTCAGAGATTATTTAAAGCTCCTAGTAAAATTAAGGTTATTCATCTGCAGATCACAAATGACCTCTGTTAATATTTATATGTAGATCAAATGAAGCGACAATACTTATAGTTAATGTTCATAACTGTACGTATAAATAACACCGACATTAATCAAGGGCCGGGATGAGCGGGCAATCTTAACGCTATACCCGCCAATAGGATACGAATTCAGCGGCAATCCGGGATACTTTCATGGGCCAAATAAAAGTTCTCCCTCAGTGATGCGCGAAAGAGGGTCAGACTTAATTACTCGTAAATTGACCGGGATAGAACTTTATCTCGAATAAATACACGCGCCAATATTAGTATGTGTCAGAGACATTATTATGTGTATGTGTACTTGTAAAATAAGATCCCACGTCTTCACTGTACTGGGGTAAACGATAGCAATGGATATCAACTTTGTTATTTACGTTGAACCACTAATACTTCTACTTCTTCCTCCATAAAAGATGCATTAGGTACATCAAGTACGCTGCTCCTATCACCACCAAAAAATATTGTTTGCTACCAATATGTATGAAATGCGTTTATTTCTACCTAAATACTGGATTGTAAGAAATTGTTTGACTCCTTATTGCAAATTAAATCTGTGACCACTATAAATCGTATAGAGTACATTCCAAACGAAGTAAAGGTTAAAAATCGACACAAAGAGTAGCATTAACAAATCGACGAGACCACTAAAGGCCGGCCCAATAACATTCATGTATTCGAGCTTGTTAAAAACCAAGTCAATCGTAAAAATCCACAATGGAGCTCCGTCCATTGTAACATAATAACTATCGGAGATACAGACAGACATCGAAGCATATTTTTATTAATATCGCCGCACAAAAGGGAGATTATCCGTCGGCTTCAACCAGCAGCTGCTACTATGTAATATTTCTGTTTGAACTTAATATCACTGATACCGTTTCCGTAATTTTAATATTGCATTCATTTCTCCGGTTATCATAAAGGTAACAATATTCAGACGTATGACGTCACATTTAGGTGTAATTTTACTTTGAGTATCAACGCTTTAAGGGATGACTGAGTACCCACTTAGAATACTTTTAAAATTGAAATGGAAGCTTTCTTGGATATTATAATAAGGTCGTCTTGGCATATGATTTTGAATTGTGTATGATTCACAGTTTAATTTGAAATATCATATTTTTCTTCTGTGGACTATATTAGTAAAGTACAGTTAAGGATTGCTATTATTGTTCTCTCCCGATAGAAGTCAATAGAGGTAACAGTACCTTTAAACATTTTTAAATAGGTCATGCGGCTACCCTGTAAAATAATCTCAGGAAGAAAGGCCATAAATTATAATAAATTTCATCCAATTACATTATTGTGCATCGCCGTCATAGTAGACTCTTATAATTTATTGTCCGTAACCTACAAAATATTACAGTCGTTCAGTATACGTGTTATTTTTGTATTCATCAAGTATTATTAGGTGCAAGTTTTTAATTTATTTAAAAGAGGTGCAGATAACTAAAACCTAATGTTTAAAAGCTTATATACTTATTAATTTGAATAAAATTAAAAAAAAATGACTAATACGGACTAATTTCATGCCAAGAATAAACAGTGAATATTTGTGCGAAACGTTGTGACATTTGCTTGGAAAAATAGAGGAGCGCGAACGGCTTATGAATGTGCTCACCGTCCGGCAATGCTGGTATATTAAACTATTACACTGTTTGCCCGTTACAGACAAACGGTAAGCAAACATTTGTAATTTTCACATATCTCTTGTTATTCAAGCTGCGGCACAACGTTTTTCACCGACTTAATACTCGGTTATTACTGTCGTACAGATAATAAAAATGCCAGAGTTACGGAAGAAGGATACGTATAATCTCGTTTCGTTCGATCGGTTAAATATCACTTTATTATTCAAAATGTTGACATGTTAATGATGCTGAAAACGGACAAAAATGTTGTGATAATTGTTTGAATTTCTTCCATTACCATTCCACGATGTTTCGAACGGATGGCCAATTTGTTGCATTGAACTTACGCATAAGAATCGCGCACCCGAAAATTATTCAGCAAAAGAGTACGACATAACTTCTTCAACATTGAGGCGAGCGAAGAATGTTGCCAGAGTACTTGTACAAATACGGTCGGTGTTGCTAATTAAAAGAAATTCCAACGTTATACTTTTACACTTGCAAAAAAATGACGCCGTGATTACTCTCAAGGTGTGACCGATGCCGTAAGTGGTTAGCAAAACAATATAATTGTAACCCCGTTCCACATCATGAACGAACGATGGGAATAAAACACTTTACATCGGAAGCTAGTATGGAAATAGTGCCGACGTGATGTGTGCGGAGGATAAGAAATGTTTATTACTCGATGTGCAGTAACAAAAACCAGTGCCGTTTCCTCGCCGATAGTACATGATTGATATCATTCGGCCACGTGTAATTGCATTCCGATTCAAATGTAAAACTGTAAATCACTTTATATTACTGTTAAATGACGTTGTTCTATTATAATAAGATTTATACTAAACGTGAATAAAATAGCTTCAAGTTTTTATAATAAAATTAGTTTTAGACTCATTCTTTACAATTTAGTGAATTAGACAAAAAAGACATTTAATTAATCTCGTCACCCTCCTCAATTACTGAATACTAAATTTACTTTATTTATCTTAGGAATTTTAGTAACTTCTTAACAATTCTAATTTACTAAATTAAATAGAAAGTAAACTATTTATCATCGTTGTCAGAACTCAATATTATCTGTTGGACTTTTTGATCGAAGGTGAAATGAGTATAGGTCACTACAAATATTGTCATCCACATCTTACAGGATTGCAAATACTTTAATGATACGTCTGACATTAATGTCGTCGTCGTATCTTTTATTACAAAAAGTAACATAGCACGACGCTAGAATATACCATATAAAGGTGATAAGTGGTATTAAAATGCATTTTAGCGCATACTCGGGTTATTTAAAAAGTGTCTGTTTTCCAATTCCCTTGTAAAGACGTCTTTCAAAAACAGCACATTAGAACGCGGTGCCGCGTGGCTACGGCGTTTAATTGTCGCCGGCACTCGCGCGGATTGTTACGATTTCCTTATAAGGCGCAACAGTAATTTGTTTGATTGCCAGCAATTGCAACTCGATGCTTTAACCATTAAAATTGTAAACTCGGCTGCGAATAGCAAGAAATTGCTATGATTGCGAGCTCGAGGTGTGTTTACTGACCGTTTTACGTAGACACTACGAGCGAATAAAAACGATAAATTTTCGATTCAGTGAGTGCGCGCAAATTAGTTTTTTTTACAATACGATAAATGTTTTAATTGTGCTGCGTAGTAAAAAAAAGTTGGCATAAAGCCGGCAAGCTCGATTTATAAATGACAGCATTATCATCGCCATTACAAAATTTTCCATTCGTAGTGTTAATTTTCCGTTACGAATTAATTGCAAAAATAGAATCACTTTTAATAAAGAAGCGGACGTCACACATTACGTTCATTGATCCACGACACAAAAACACCTTCTTTTACTGTTTAATATTCATGATCGACAGAAAAACAAAAAGGTTGTAGTTAAATCGATTTCGAAACATGAAGAAGTTCCGTAATAATTGGCCTAACAAAACAATAATTAAAGAACAAAGGCGTAAATACGCATGAGTAGGAATCGGTCTGATCCATCGCATCCCACGCCCTTAACGTGAACAGGCAAATCCTTACTTAATTTCACTCGCAGAATTCAATCAGAATGTAAGCTGCCATACCCCTGCGAGTAATGTTATAATGCCTTACATTATCCCCCGCCTCCGAAACATCCGAATCGCGGCGACATTGTACGGAGCCTTTAATTATTATCAACACATCATTTTCATGCCAGTCTCCGTGAATGTGGGGTCGGCGAGTCAACATACTTTCTGTCCATTCATTAATCATAATTTTCGTTTTAAATTTTGAACATATCAAATTAAAATAATATTCAAAATATAAAATTGATAGACAAAAAGTCCCTCTACATAGTCATATTTTTGGTATTAATTTTTAACATACCGTCAAACACACTGTAGAATCATGATAAAGATATCTATTATTTCTGATTATTATGGTCAGAGTATTGACATAATTATTATAAAATTCAATTATTAAAATTGGTTCCGTCAAATCTGTAATAATATCAAATGTAAATTAGAATACAACCTTGGTATCAACGTAAGGAGGTTTGCAATCACTGTGCTCAGATCCACCTCCTATTAGAAGCCCGACACGAACAACACAAGAAGGAATGAGCATCGATTTTGATTTACCATCTAAAAGATAAACATCAACCCTTCCGGCAAGCACGTGGGCCGACACGTCCCTTTAACGCATTTCATATTCCTATTTCCATTTCATTCAACCTTCCTAGGAGGATTATATTCTGGCTCCGATGTTTTCGTATCCTATTATTTCACAGGGTGAAAATGGGCCACCCGCCTCCTTACCCTACCCTCACATTGACAACAACGTAACATTTGCACGGAGAATACGTATCCGTATATGATTGCGTATGTGTGCAGTTTCCGGTGGGTGATGTGTGTGCGTGACGTCTCATCAACTGTAAACCACTGTCAACGACTCGTCAAAATAATATTGGCTTAACGCTTAATTCCATTTCAGAACAGTGGAACAGAAATTAGATATCTGCACGAATTTCATTAAAGTTTAATATTACATTTATATTTGAATAACATACCCTTCACATACATTAAAATTATGATACACGTAATTATTGGCAAAAACAATATGCCAGTGTAGTTGAGTAACTAAATTAAACCAAGATTTAATGAATGGATTTACTCGAATAGTGTAGGTACAAAAACACACTTGGAATAGATACTATTTCTTGTACCACTGATGTATGATTGGTGATCATCGGTATGCCTTACCTAAATCATCGTCGTCAAGGATTACAAAATATAATAACTTTATGCATAAGATGACTATGGAGACAGAAATCATTTATTAGCAGAAACGTACTTATTTTGTTAAGTCAAATAACATCACGTGGTGGTCGGGGGTCCATCCAGCTATGTGCCCATTGCCTAAGACTCTACCACTCTCCTCCGACTTCCGGTACTTCGATAAAGGTTCGTATGGTATAGGCATATCATGATGAGGGAAGGCTAGCATGTAGACTATGTCAGTAGGGATAGGCACGCGAGAATATGGATTGCAGGAAAAGTGACATGATTAAAAGGGAGTGACGACTGATGACGATTTAAAGACTTAGATATAGATCGATGCAGAAGTCGAAAACCAGTTATGGTGACACAACATAAAGTGGGGAAAGGGCAGAGAAATGATGAAATGATATCACATTATTACGTGACTACCGCTACCCACTAACATCTAAAACTATCACAAAAGTTGTAGAGCGCTGACAATCTTTTTGTAGTTTGTAAAAATAATTTTAAATTAATAACACAAAAGCACCACGTTACTCACATCGTGCCAAGTATCAAATTTTAATTATTCCAACGCTATATGTAGCGGGAAGAGTCCGTGCCGTGGAAATAAAACAATGCCTTTTTCACTTATGAGAGTGTTTCGAATTGCAAATTTAGGGAAAAAATGCGAATGAACTACACTTAAAAGTCAAATGCGGCAGTGCGCGATAAGCAAGTGCCGCTTATGCAAGATCACGAATGTAATTGCTCCCTTGTCTGGCACGACACTTCAGGCCCGATAGAGACGGCTCATACACATCGTGCTGGAGTAAAAGAGATGAAATACAAAATAGTCAACAAAGGCCTAAGCGACAAAAATGATTGATTACCAGCCGTCTTGCGCTGAGCTCTATTTAATCACTTTATTCCCTTTTCTCCGTTTGTGTTGGGATGATTTTGTATTTGTGTAATTTGTATAGCAAATGAGCGGGACTTCTATACTCTTGCTCGTTAATATCTTCCGTCAAGTGGAAGTTGACGTTTATATCTGCGTGCGCCGGAAGGTTCGCGTCATGATCGGATATCCTAACTAATATTATAAATGGTAATGTGAGTTTGTTTGTCTGTTTGTTTGATACGCCTTAACTCCTTAACGCCTCTACCGATCATCATGAAATTTTGCTTACACGTTGCCAGGGGTACAGACCAGATGGTTACCCCATGACATTTTACTCTTTATCCCGAAAAAAAAATACTTTCCAGGGATAGGCAATTAAAACCTAATATAGTTTCAATGGTAAAGTATGTGACACGACAATAACATCTTGACATTTTGTCACATGACATGTGACATATTACATTTTTACATTTAACCTATAATTCCAAATTATAATATGCGAAATAAGTTACAATAAATTCCAGCCAGGAACATAAGAAAAACGGATGCGTGCGAAGCGGAGCGCATTAGCTAGTACTCGAATATATGACAGAAGAAAAAAATTCATTGCCTTCGTAGCCCTTTGAAATATGCAAAAGTGCCAACCTAAATAACGAAGGTCAAACTGGCAATCAATACTTACCAGATGCTTTTGTAGGTACCATGGCAATTGATAACGTTTCTAACAGCGGATAGAGCTCGCAACGACATCTGTTGCACAAATGGGCCGGCTCGACCGGTGGTATAATACCGGCGGAATACTACTCATATAAGACAGGCGCGAAGTAGAAGTATTCATGCCCCGCCTGAGGCGCCGGAGGCTTAATTTTTATCCTATTTTCCCTCCTATCCTTTTCTATGGGATGGGGTGGAAGGGGGAACAGTATGGATAAAAAAATGAAATATCCTATTTCTTTTTAATCCCTCCTCTGTCCTTAAAGGTAAGCAACACATCTGCAACTCATTAGGTCGTTGCAGATGCCTACAAGAACCTGTTACTTAATATGGTGAACTTCTTGCTCGTTTGCCACCTTGTTCCATTACTCCATACTCTTTCGGAGATCTATTGTCTTCTGTATTTATTCTTGTCAAAAGTATTTTCACACTCACCGCTCATATGTCCGTTTTCATAAGGCGAATAATCGCCGTTTTCCAGTCGATGTTTCTTGAAGGGATGTCCGGGAAACTGCGTGGCGGCGAGCGAGAGACCGACACCCGACGCGCGCTTCGGTGGTCGGCCCGGTCTGGAGCTGCGGACATTGTAGCACGTTACTGCCGTTTAACACTAGACACTTATACTACGAAAGGGGGCACAAACAAACAAAACAGATACGTGCGAGCTAGAGAAGCAAGCAAAAGATAGGAATTGCTGGTTTGCTTGGCGTACTTCACATCACATATCCATACACATGTACACAACACGCACGTCGTATATTCTAATTAGTAATTGTAGGCGACAGTGGTGAGAGAAACAAACGACGAATAGAGAACCTTTTCCTTTTTAAAGTCGGTTAAAAAGAAAACGTATCTTGCACAGTTTATAAGATCGAATGGGTGTTTCAAATCTTTCAATTGCTACTTTTTAAATTTTAAATTCCCAACGGATCTTCATACCACTCACCGCGTAGAAATACATAGAAAATAAATTAAGCATGGTACAATAAAGACTTATTGTAAAAAAATAATCAATGTAACTGTGGTAGAGCCAGTAACAACAAAATCTGTTATTGTAAGGGCCGGCTACACCGGTAAAATACCACGATCTCGGAGAAGACAAGCGTGAAGTAGAAGTATTCTGCGTCTGACGAGTGAGGTTCCAGGGGCTCAATTTCAATTATCCTCCCTTTTTCATCCCCTCATAAGAACAGGATGGGAAGGGGAAAAGAATTGGAGCGGTTGGATAAGAAAAGGAGACATCCCTTTCCCTTCCTCCCTCCTCTGTCCACTAAAGATAGGCAACGCATCTGCGACTGGTTTGCTTGTTGCGGATGTCTGTGGGCAGTCACCTACCATCAGGTGACCCTGCTTGTTCGGTTGCCACCTTCTACCATAAAAAAAATATATACAAAATTCAGCAATCGCAATAAATATCCTCTTTTAAAGCCTACATCTACATCTACTCTTTTACATCATAAATGTTCTCTTACGTCTTATCATAAATCCATTTTCTTAATAATTCTTCTTACACACTCAAGCCGATGGATAATCTTTGTAAATTCTGCTGACAGCATTCTCTCTTTCATATCATACAATGCTTTATAAGCACTTCTGTCTTTTGTTTTCCAAATATTACTTTTTAATTTTTTTAATAAAAACGATTAAAAGAGGTTGTAATTATTATTTATCACTACTAACTAACGGTAAACTAACTCCAAAACTAACTCTACATAAAACTAAGGCCAGTTTCCAGTTTTCACTACACACACGTTTATTTTCAATAAGCAAATAATTCCTCCAAAACGGCGCGTGATTTACTCGCCATTGATTGCGAAATGTAAGAATTATTTGTTCCTAAAATCATAAGCAGCGCATCAAATAAGCTGCTTTGGAAGTCTTATCTAATAAATCAAGTTCTCGCGAGGGGGAGAGCTCTCAGATTTATTTTTATTTATTTCACTCCCCCAAGATTTAGCGCCACAAGACATCGGCCGTAGTTTCCACAATTTCACGCTTATTGTTTTCCCATCCGTGATTTACGATCGAGTAATAGAGAACAGTATATTCTTAGACGCAATAAACTTTGTCAACTAAATCTTTGCTCTAAGCCTATTGTCTTGACCGGAACCTACGCGCTGCCAGTTTGCGATATATAACTTGCCCTAATTAAATAACCTGTGTGATTACTTTCTGTGATAAATATGTCTCATATCATTCTAAGGAGGTACTATGGTCCTTTTTTCATGTCACCTAATTATTACAAGATGATAAATCTTTACTATTTCATTGTCAAAGCTAAGAGGCGCTACTTCCCTTAATTTTACTGTTGCATTATTGGTGATACACCCTAAAACCCTAACAAAAGTGTTCGAAAACAGAATAATTACATGCAAATAATGCGATAAATCATTTGTTCGTACAATTTAAAGCGACACATTATAATATTCACATAATTTGTGCGCAATGCTACTTGTATTTAAAGTATTGCTGGTCAACTTCTTAATATTTTAACCACTTTATCAAACACTATTTTATTGCAGTACAATAACATTTTCCAAAGTAAACTTGCAAATATCCCAGGGATGTTGCGGTTGTTACTTTAAGCAAATGTTATCAAAAAAATAAAAGAACTTACTGCACTACTTAAGCAATTAATAAATCTCAGATCTACTACGTGAGCGCATGCGGCTATCGAGCAACCATTGAAAAACGTGCTAAATTAAAATCTAGTTAGTGGGATTACCTATTGATTGCAAGCATCCAGGCAATTAGCCAGGTTCCAGAAATATTTCATGGATTTCGAGCTTTTTATGTCCTAGACAATAGCCAGATCTTGAGATATAAGAAGAGAGACTAGATGTTTTGACCAAGTCCCCTTCCATATGTGATCACTTACGAATGTAAGTATTAACAACATTGATCAACGGACGATTATCCATGGACGTACATTTTAATAGGTCACTGTGGCGCTTCTGGGATACAGTAATAAAAATAAAAGCCGTTATTAAAGATGAGTTACCAGGCAATCATAAGCGCAGCCCAATTACACCAGAAGCAACTAATCCGCACTACATTACAACCAAGCGTTAGAGGCGTCGGCCAAGTTCGGCAATTATCGGGGGAGCGATGCTGTTATCATAGTATCGGCTTACGCAGAAACCGAGTCTCGCCTATTTATTTTTATGTCAGCAGCCGTCATTATGAGACACTCCATTAGCTTGGATTGCGGCGAGGTCCGTTTTCGGTTACTCGGTGGGGAGCATTGTACGTGTTGACGCTAAATTTTTCCTTGTTGTTACATGATGATAAAGAATTTAAAACAAAAGATTACTCTGACGTCTCCTAACGCTTCTCTAGTAGCTAATCTAGACGTTATTAGGCCCGACGTGTTTTGAAATTTTTTCACGAATTTTGACTCGATTTCCAATCGAATTCTAATTCCTTAACAGTTACGATTAAGAGTAATTATACGAAATGATTCTTGATTTGTCTTATCTAAAAAAACACAATAAAATTTGGCAAACAGATGCAGATAGCATCCTTTCCTAATAAGAAAATAATGGGAAGGAAAAGATTTAAGGGGGGAGCGGATGTATAGGCAAATTAAGTATGCTTTTTCCTGTCTATCCTTTGTCCATTCAAATCTAATGCATTCAAAGAAGTATCTGCAACTCATTAGCTTGTTGCAGATGCCTATGGGTAGCGGTCACTTAATAGGTGGTTAGTTCATCTTCTGTTACCTAAGCAAATTCAAGTTTCGGATGTTCCGACTATTTCTCATCTGATTGTTTTTTCGACCATAATACATACAAGTGTTTATATTTAAATATCCATCTTCAAAAAAAAAACAAACGTCTATTCTCTACATATTTCAGTCAGCGAGACGCACAAGGAGCGCAGAGCGCAGCGGGGGTGAGGCACCACGAAATCGAATATTGAAAGTGTCGAACGACACCGATAAGGAGACACGTGCCCGCGACCGCCACTTAGCCGGCGCGCGTAATCTGAACGCCGCAAAGCTCGCACAGATAAACACCCATTAAAATGCGTTCGATTTATTACTGAACGATTTCCGAACGATTTATATACGGACCGAGGAACGCACAAATAAGTCCGCAACAGGTACTTAAGCTTTGTTTCCGGACAGGAGACTACTTAACATTTAATTCGAGGAGGCAGAGATAAGTAATAAGTAACATATAGGTCATAAGAAGTTGTGTACGCAATATTTTTGCGTAAGTAATTTCTTCGCGAAGTATACTGGGATATACGTAAATCGTCTATAGAACATTTTTTTTTCACGACAAATCAAATTTTAAGTGATAAGTTCAATTATAGCACAAGGCGGCAAAAGAGCAGCGGGTCGCCTCTATAATAAATATATAAGTGATCACCGACGCCCAAGAACATGCCTAACATCAGAGGAACTCCTTTCTTAAAGGCAGGTGTGCTGCCGTGCCGGCCTTCAAGGAAGGAGTACGCTCACTTTTTTAAGGATCGTAATTCGTATAGGTTTTGGAGTAAGTTGGAGTAACTCAGCTACAGTGACTTTAAAATAGTGACAATGTATCTATTGCCTATTTTGTACTTAAATTTGGGAATTAACTAAAGTGGTTATTTTAAAAAATATTAATAATACTAAACTTTGAAATCAAACCTCCACAAAATATTCCTAATGTATTCATTTGATATGACGACGTGCGTATTTCACCGACAAGGAACCGAACCCCCGAGTGAAACTAACACCGCCGATAGTTTTGCTGTATGTTATATTTGTTCGGCAATATTCATCACTCACGAGTGGCACTGATCAAATAGCAGCCACAAAGCAGTCCCCAGATACTGATGTACCCTTGATAGATAGTTCAACAAACATCGCAAGCCAACTATTGTATTAAATTCTGCAAAAAATACAGCAATAACTTTTACGGAATTCGGGTAACGACATGGACATTTACTGAAGGTTCTATTATCTTTTAGTAATTTATTTTGGATGCATATTTACCCTTAAAAGACCTCACAGCTCGTTTTGAATTAACTAGTACCTATGAATATGATATTTGGTAAGAACTTATGGAAAGAAAAAATCAAACCTACCTTTGCTTGAAAGCCTTCATTCAAGAGAATCATGTGTGTTTGAATCGATCGGCGGTGAAAAATGAGTAACATGTAAGTTTGTATTTTTTATTTTGACTTAAATTGTGTTTAAGTATAGTGATTTTCAGTTTTATAAATTGCGTAGTAATTAAATCGTTTTCAAATTTTAAGAAGTGTATGTATGATACACATGAGCTTATTTTATTTCGGTAACTACTCCAGTACGCTTTCAACTAAAAAATAACAATGATTAAAGTGAGCAGGTAATAGTGAACAAAGCGGGCGGCGATGTCTGCCAGCGCACTATAAATAGAGGCGAGGGTCTCTGTTATTATATTTGTGTTACTATTCTCGACTCTTAGTGGACGTGTTCACACTCACTACCAATTACTGACACTAAATCATAACATTCACGGGGCGTAAACATCCTTCCCCGACTACAAGGGAGTTTCAACAAACTGAAAAGAACAAATACGAGTCGCTGACAGCCTATCGCTAGCTAATAGTCATATTATGTTTATAGTTGTCCCGGTCGGGCTCCTCTCGAGGGGTATATTTACACGGCGCTCTATAACCCGTATGGGAATGTTTATGTATTATAAATTAAACTCTTTCAAAACTGTTCTTTATCCTTAAAACATCAGATCAATAAGCACGCCCTTTATAAAACAATTGGTCGCATCCGAAAAACATCCGGCGGTGTGCTGGTTTAATCACGTCAGGGGAAAATATTTCTTAAACCGGTATCACATATTTAAACATATAAACTATCTATAATCATATACCATATTTATATTAAACAGTGGTAGAGCCCTAAACAATAACATAAGTTGCACGAATGGGCCGGCTGGACCGGTTAAATACCACGACCTCATAGAAGACAGGCGTTAAGAAGAACTATTTTGCGTAACATCTGATGAGTGAGGTACATTAGGCTTAATCCTAGTCCTCTTCCTCTTTCCATGAATTCCTAATAAGGAAAGGATACGAATGGGAGGACGATTTGACGGGAGAGGAGATATATAGGAAAAGGAAATATCATTTTTTCTGTCTGTCCCCTCCTCGGTCCATTATATAGGCAACGCAACTGCAACTCATTTTCTTATTGCAGACGCCTATGGGTAGCGGTCTCGACATCAGGTGAACCCCTTGCTCATTTGCCAACTTCTTCTATAAACAAAAGACGATCGGCTAGGAGTGTCTCGTTGCAGTCGGTACATCAGTGCTACCCGTACGTTTTATTATAATAATTCATCACAAATTCATGTTAGATGTATTTCTACATGAACTTTTTTACATCACTTGTAACTCTTTGACTTATATAATATTCGTCATCGTGATGTAACAAGCTCTAAAAATTCAATTGATTTTAATGTATAATACAGTAGCATTCCATTGCTGAGATAAAATGACAAACTGAATTATAAAATAGACATTGAACTATTTACCAATATTTGTAACATAAAGACTAAAAGTTTTTTCTTTCTTCTTTTAAAGAAGTTCTAATTTCTAGGTCTTAATTCTAGTTTTTAACATACCAAATACCTACATTAAATTATATCAATCTAGCAAATTAAAATAGAATAAAAATGCTAATGCTAATTTGTTTTCGCACACACTGATATTACTATATCAGTGAAAACAAAAAATATGGTACTCGTAACTTTATTGCTGAGTAAAAATGAAATCAAACAATAATTAATTAAAGAAATATAGTAGATAATGATTCTTAAGACATGCAAAAGCAATAGATTTATAGAAAAAAACATTCACAATAATCGATAGCTCATGGGACATCACAGGACATATCTATATGCGTATATGCATTAACATACGTCCATCTGTAAGCAAAACATATTAACGCACCAAAGATAAGTTTACGTCATACTTATAAGTGGTTAGTTAGTAGATTAAAAAATTTGATCAACTCAGGTCAATGCCTTATAACCCCTTGTGACTGTTAGAATAATTCGACTAGAATCATGGCTGGAAACATCAAACAATGGGGCACTGTTTCAAAAATGGCTCGGGAATCGGTAGGCAAGGTAAAACAAACGCGCGTAATCTTATCTACGGTAAACTCAAAGGCAGTAGCAGTTTGTCTTGGGTTCAGTACAAACATGATAAATGATTTTGTTTATAAAAAAGCGATGCTCTATTTTCCTAAACGAGTTCCGGTTGAGGCTAGGATGAGATCTCTACTTGATTACACATAATACCTATTCACCTTGAGAAGTACCTGAGGAAGAAGAGAGACGCACATTATTGATTTTATATGACATCATAAGTTAATTAATGAGATATAAATAACAAAATGTTCTAATTAAAGATATAAAGTCAGAGTATATATTGATGCAGGTATCGTGCACTAAACATGGTGCCATCAAAAATAATGATTTAATAAAGCGGAAAATTTAATTGAAGCCAAAAATTAGAGGGAACGTCCACAGTAACAATAAAAAGTGAAAGCAAAGCCGCGTTTAATCGTGTCGTAAAAATAAAAAATTAAATAAAAATGCTTGGGGGTGGAAAAGTTTCGGGTTCATAAGTCGACTTTACAATAATTCCGTGTTCAGATGGAGCAAGATGCACCCTTAATGTTACCTGTCCCTTGGGGCAAACGGAAACTTGCTAATATTCAAAATAAAAATAAATGCGGAAACACAGCTGCGGAATTATAATTTACGATTATAATTAAAAAAGTCTGTATCTGAGGTTCCTTTTTCGTTGACTAATGTTCCATTATTTATTGAAATTATTTTGCTATTATCTCAAGCCCTTTTATAAAACACTGCCCAGACAAGCCCCACCTTAAAATATTTTTGGTAATCTTATATATGTTAGTTCAGTAAAACTTGGTAAATATTTGTTTAGCATCTATAAGTTTTCCTCTCTAATATTTGTATATAGTTAGGACGTTTTACTTTGACTATGGAAAACTCTGTTAAAAAGACAAGTGAGTTTAGAGCCAGTGACTGTCGATAGTTACAACGCAATATCACAACCAGTTATAATCTTGAAACTTAAAACGGAAGCAATATGATGATGATGCATTATCAAAATACTATGTGTAATGTTTTACTCTAGAACAGAATGTGGGACAAATATAGCAAGTCACCATCACCGTCAGGTAGCGTCTACGTTTCAATTTCTCCGAGCCATTTTATTTACAAAACTAATTACGTTTGTCTGATAGGGTATTAACCAGCTCCCGTAGCCTCTTGATTTGAAGCCAGTTAATAAAGACATTCCCAACATACTTATTACTATATATGTTAGTTCTCAACTCGTTTCGTTTCGAACTGATTATCTAAAAATTTTTTTTAAAAGAGACTATTGTACAAAATAGTACAGAAAAGATAAATAAATAAAATATGCGCTCACGCCTCACGCCCGTAACCCAGAGGGGTAGGCAGAGATCATGGATTTCCATTTGGTGCGATCATGGCACACCTCTCTTGCTTGTTCTACATTCATACATCTACGCGTACATGCTCGTCGGTTATGGGTGCTCCTTATATCGCCATTTGTTAGTAAACGGCTAATCTGATCGATATAAGTTCTCCTAGGGCGTCCCCTACCAACGCTGCCACTCACTTTTGCAACATAAATTTGTTTCGTTATTCTCTCTCCATTCATCCTTTCAACATGCCCGAACCACCGAAGCATACCTTTCTCAATTCTAGTCACAGCATCCACTTTTAAGCCACACTT
>JWHW01030696.1:420398-444620 GCA_000931545.1 Papilio glaucus | reverse complement strand
CCATAGTTTCTGTTTTTTCATTTCAAATGTTCTGTTGTTCTGTTTATTCATTTCAAATAATCGAAGCGAGAATAGCGTAATGCGGTAAAAGTTATTTTAGTTGTATAGAATAAACAACAAAATAATAATGTATACATACATTATATAATACGTAAGGAAAGCCATACATTATTACTACTCGACGTTACTTGGATATTTACAATCGCAAAGTAAAGAGAAAATTTGATCAACGCTAAAACCGTTTCTATGCTCATAATATATCACCGCTGACAATGTTGAGTAGTTCGTGTTTTTCGGTAAAGAGGGACGGTTTGCCGTTTTTTTTTCTAATTTTTATTGCTCATGGCACGAATTCGGCAGCACGCCACGTGGTTTGGGTAATTGAAATGTCCAAACATTGAATTTATGTTCGTAGTATGATAGCTCTATTTTCTTTTTTATAACAAACTGTTGCTCATTTTCATTGCTTACGAATTCTATTGCAGAAAAAAAAAATAGATCGAAGAGAGATGACGTCACGTAACAAAGCTCACAGGGAATTTCAAATAACAAACTTCTGTATTTAATGAATAAATCAAAATCATATGTACACCTTCTAAAACACACACTCGGAGCGATAACTTAAATATTAAATCGTAACCGAAGCCCACTCTCCGACACCCCTTTCTACAGATTCCGGGGCAACGCAATCGGGCCCCGAGGGACAAGCTCCTGTAATTAGCGGTTGTTCATTTCTTAATTTCAATATTTAATTACAAAGGAAACTCGATGACTGCTGAGAAGAAAGAGACGTCATCTTCAGAAAGACTTTAAATCCGTTTTGCAACATTCGTAAAGAATTACAACCGTTAGAGGCTTCTTTGAGCGTTATTTTCAGCTTAAATATAAATTACGTTGTACTTGGAGGGCTCTAAAGTTTAGGTTAACTTAATCCTTTTCGATTTCTTAAGTTATTTGCGTATCATAATATGATGCATAGCAGGTTATATGTTTAGCAGATTGATTATACCTAGTACCTTAACTTTTTAATACAATGACATTTTGTAACTGGTTCCCTGCTGGTCTTTACGTAGATAAAAATTACTTAGATTTAAATGTGATTTAAAATATCTACACATAAATATGAGACAAATCATTTTGTTGCAATAAATAACGTTTTGACAGAGAATTGGATTGCGAACCTGAGGTTGTGAAAGCTAAACAAATGTAATATAACTGAGTGACACTTGTACAGAAATATTAAAAATCGATAATGAGATATAAGAGACTATCTTAGATATAACTTTTATTCAGAGCGGGAGAAACTCTATCTGCGTAACACGATCTCGCTCGTTGAAGAGCCATCTTACAATTTCCCTTTGTCTAACCCCATTGTCAAGACGGTAACAGCTCCCCACATATTAACGTTTTATTTCATTTCTTCCGCGCTTTCATAACATATTTTCATTTTGTTTTCAATGAATATTAGGAATTCCTTTGACTTTGAAACAAATTGTATAAGTTGCTAAAGTAAGAAGACTTAATAGCAAGATCATTTTTTTACATGTACCCTTCAATATCTGAAATGTTGATAAGAGGTGCATAGTTCCCTTATCAAACTATACACACACATAGCACAAAAAAGATGGGACTATTTTAGCTTCACGAAATTATTATTTGTTTGTAAATATCTTCTTCCAAGGCTTACGATTGCAATTTGTAATAAGTAGACTGTTTTCTGTTCTATATATGTGTATATGTATATATAAATGCGTAATAATTATAAATTAATATAACAAACGCATTTAGGCTAATCCGTTACAGTTATTAGATAATAATTATTGTTAGTCTCATGTTTAGCGGGTCACCAGTTTTGTCGAAAACTATATTTACTTTTATAATTAGAAGTCTACTACTACTACTATTAACGTTCGGTCATTCTTTAATCAGTTACAAACGTATGTTATTTTTAAATATGTTTAAAAAATGGTTTCCGAAATTAACAATTTGGCTTTGCAGGGATTTTTCAATCTACACTCGTCATCGGGCGCTGCGTTTGGCACGCTTTGTTCTCAATGGCGTGTTGGCGTGGACAGGGCTATTCTTGTTTGTTGCGTTCTCCTCAATTAAACAATTTCTGAACGAGTGACCGCGACACTCGCCCTAAGGGTCAAAGTTTTACGCCCACATTCGTTCCAATAAAAGGTAAATTGTGTTTTTTGAAGACATTTATGAAATAAACTTTATGTTGACTTTATGCTATTTATGAGATTATAACTTTTGGTTTTAATTAAAATCCTAATGGTATGTAATTTATAACATCATCAGAAAATAAAACCATTCTGACAGCTGTCAGTGTACCATAATTATGGATATACATAGCAATGTATGTATGTAACTGTACCAACAAATGAGAAAACGATTAGAGTTTGTTGAATTGTATTTGTTTAAATTGTTTGCTTATATTCTAACGGTGTTTTTATGTGGCCATCCTCACAAAATTGAACTTTATATTCATGCACCGTCACTATTTTTTGACTAATATCAAATCAACTTTTTTGTGTATGGCGCCAAAATTAATTTGAAATTCGATACGTTTCTATTAATTTTCAACTATTGCAGTCATTAATTTCCAAAAAGTTTCCTTTTTAATATGAAATAGCTTTCTATTCACATTGACACGCATGAGCGGAACAATGAAAAAGTTTAGCTACTGTTCCCGCCATCTACGAGCCGGCATTTGGGACGGCCCTTAAAAAAAGAATCGCTACCTGCCAGGAACACGTTTTGTTAGTTCCTAAATTAATTCCGTCTAATTCTGGCAACAAATATTGTCGAGTCATATAAGTCATATGCTATGCCGGCGGCTTTTAACTACTTTCGTAAGCAAAAAATCCAAACATGTTTTTCATCAGCCACCATTAGAAAGACACTTGAAAGATAAAGTAGTACTATTTGATTGTAGGAAAGTAAACTTGAACAAATGTGCCCGTATGGCGGTAAATCATTTTTATAAATTTACATCGTTTTAAGATAGGATATTAGAAACTTCACGGATTTTAGCGTAATAGGTTGCCTAATAGGATAGGATCCGTGAAGCTTAATATCCTTTCTCAATAATTAGACAATGACAGTTGGTATATTTGGTACATTAAGTTTGTTACGATAACGACGGCGGAGTCAGCATCAGCGGAAGCGGAAGAAGAATTGTAGAAGGACTACGATCTCATATAGTACAGGAATGTAGTCGATTTATTTCTTTATGTTGTAGCTAAACCAAATAGGGTCATTACCACCACCCAGTATTTCTGCGTTTAGTCTTATAATTAAGTTAGTACTGAAAAGTTAATCCAAACAAAATGTCTAAACTCCGACCACCATATTAGATCGTGCTCATATTAGATGTCTACACGAAAAAGTAAGTTCTAAAAATTGCGCGACACTGTCACATGACAGTGAGGATCACTTATCAAAGCTTCTTTTTTATATAAACAAAATGAAATCAAGTAACACGTTATATAAAGTTGAGGCAGTAAAATAAATGTTGAGTCTATGTAGAATTACGTCTTTCTTCTTTTCACGTAAATATTGTACTAACATAAATTCCTTTGCACGATGCTAAGTACGTGCAAATACCCGCCTACGTGCACCGGCCACCTTTGTTCTGTTTCTTTCGAGCAATTATTCACGAAATAATTTAATAACTAACAAAGCTTTGTTGGACTCATGTTCAACTTCATTTTGTACGTTCAATTTAAAAAACGAAAACAAACAATTGCTAGAGAGATTTGAAACAGAATAGAGTCGCGGACGTGTGATCGTTGCCGAACCAAAATAAACGTTATGATTTGTTAAATAGGTTATTAGGAAAACATCGGCGCTGTCGGCAACGGAATAGGAAGTTATCTATGAAAAATCGAGCGCAATTAATGCACCACACGCGTGCACTCTCAGCTAAGCTATCGATTCGTTGTATTGGTTCATTTGATCGTTTTGGTGACAGCGACTTTAACTATCTTAACGTAAGTAAGTAATATGCGAGTTTTAGTTAACTTAGGCTGTTTTGGATATTAATATAATAAATGCTGTGTAGTAATTGTATTATCTTAAATATTTCCTTTAAGAAGAGAGCGTACTCCTTCCTCTAAAGGCAACACATGTGCAGTTATTTTTGGCGATATGAATGTTCATGGGCGTCGGTGAACACTTAACGTTTGGAGACCCGTTGCTCGTTTGCCCCCTTATTCTATAAAAAAAAATCTTCTTTAACATATTTTTTACATATTGCTGTCCACTACGATACACAAACATGTATTAAGGTGCAATAAAAACAAAATCTCTTTCAAAGTAATTTACTTTTAATTTAATACACTATTAGTAGAAAAATATTTCAGCTGAGCGTATACGATGTATATCCGTGCTTCTTAAAATATCGGGGGAATTTTAAAGTAAACAAAAGTTATTCATAAATCAAGAACGTAATAGTTACGTTCTGACTGTATGCGAGTACATCTGAAAAATCTTTTGTTTGATCAGACTACATCTGGATGTTGAACAGAAGTTCATAATAAAATATGAAGAAAAAACATGTTAAGTCCTTTTGTATCGACCGTTTCTGTTTGCCTTACACTGCGATTAACATATCTTGATACTGTTTCATTATTTTTGACCTCCGCACATTTCTAGGTATAACGAATGCGCATAAATATAAATGGGTCGTCGTGAACCGGCGGTATCTGATATCTTTCGATCTTTGCCAATCAATGAACAAAGTTAATATAGATACAAAAAAAGGAAAAAACTTGCTCTAGAACGAACACTCTAATTGCTTTTATTATTTTTTGTGTCTAAGAAATACACATAGTAGACATGAATAATGTCCACGTCGGAGCTACATTTCATTAAATGCCAGTCGTACCGGTTTGGTTATTTTAACAGACGTTTATTTGAGGCGATGCAGGTGGTTGTGTCAGTGCAAAAATTAATAGTTCTAATCTTCTCAATCATGACGTTAAGTTGAAGTGAACTTTTTTTACATCAAACAATGTTTTTTTAAATTATTTATGCGTCTAATTTAATGAAATTGCAATATATTAGATTTGTACATTGCGTTTGTAATTCAATTTTAAAAAAATGAAAATTCCATAGGTCATATGTAAAATAGTAAATATTTCATGGAAATGAAGTACCTGATACAATTCACGAAACATTTTTTTTATTATCTTGAATCCTGAACGCTGTCATTCTGATTGTGATTATCATTATAATATGAAAAACTCATTTACTAGCATTACTGAATAAAGGGAATAAATATTAAAGTCGTGTAGATATATTTTGTTGTTATACCTACTTTTAGTATTACAATTGAAAAAAATAGTAGCCAAAACATATTTATCGTCATTTAATTCACTTTTCATTAAGCTGGAAGGGAATCTATACATATAATAAAAATGTAACTGATCGCTGTCTTTACATGGAAGATATTTGAGAAAAAACTATTATTGCGGGCCTTCATAAACGCAAGAAAACCCAAAACAATGATAATTTGAATTTTTGTCTGTCTGTGCGTTTGTTTCCGCTAATCTCAGAAACCACTTAACCGATTTGGGTGCGGTTTTCACTAATGTATTGTGATAGGCTTCACTTAACATTTAGTGTTTTTTTTATCTCAATCAGTTTATAACTAAAAAAAGTTATATCAATTTAAAGCACCGTCTCAAACATTTGTTTGATAAAAATGCTATAAAATAGAGTACTATTATATAGGTTATTACTGTTAAGTAAGTAATATCATTTCGTTTAAGTAAACTTGAAGGGCGGGTGGAACCGCGGGGCGCAGCTAGTTAATAAAGATCTTTTAAAATAAAGAAATAAAATCAAATATCAAAACCTTTCAGGCGGGGAACATTTGCAACCGAAACGTACTCGCAGCGCTTCATAGTAACTGGTTGAGATTTGTTTTGATAATACATCATAAAACTATTAAATATTGGATCGCTGAGTGAGACTACCAATGCTGTTTTCACATCTTACTCCAAGTGATAGTTTACAAGCGTATGCAAGTAACATGATCGCTAAGTTAATTTGAATTACTCAAATTATTTTTCAGTTGTTATTTTACATATTATTTTTGAGCAGTTATGACATTTATTGGACTTTTACTGTTGAATAGGCTGCCTTCATTTTAGAATGATTTCAGCATTGTTTTAAACCCTCTATCAGCTTATCACTTGAAGCTAGATTTAAGGTTGATCGTGGCGTAATCGGTTTGTTATTTCAGCGCTTAGACGATGTTTGAACCCTGTTTTGTTTTGTCGGAGGCATGTGGGAATCATTCTATTGTGTTCCACATCCGGGTTATGATTAATTCTTTAGGCACTTATTTAAAACTCATTGATAGATCAAAATAGATTTTGTGTCGATGATATTTAACAAAAAAGAGCGACGTTTGGTAGGGATGGTATTAAATTTATTATAAATATATAATCAGAATTAATATAAATATGGAATGTAAGGTAAGCCCAACAGGTATTCTAAGTTTTGTCGTACTATTGTTGAAAACATTAACGTTATTCATCGAGTCATATCACCTCCAACATTTCCAGGACATAATTTTTATTTCATTAAACTAAGAGTATAACATTCATTCACAAAACATTATCATCCCGCTTGACATACGTCAGAGCGAGCGACTTCCGTTCCCAGCACCTCACCGCTTCTCCGCTTATCTTAATCAAATATAACAAATTAAACAAAACTAACGTTTAACATGGAAAATATTTCTTTCTTTTTATGTTATGTAAATAATGGTGCACCTTGTTTGTGCTATTGGATTGATAGTCCGACACGAATTTGCTAAATGTCCAAAACGCGACGGGTGAAATGATTACAGAGCAAATACGCGATAAAACAATTGTTTTTGTAGTGAATAAATACTATCAACTTCCACCCTACACTTTCCTCTCATCTTCTACTATAAAAATACAGTAGCGGTGATGAATCACTAGCTTTTTATCTGTTAACAATGTAACATTGTTAATTGTACCGCCCTTAAGGACTGACTACAATTAAATAATTTCATAACTGTCCTTATATTCCAGACAGGATAATCAGGATTAAAAAAATGATAATAAATTCGTTATACTGTCTACAATAGTACCACCTAGTTTTCTTCTTTTTACTTTTTTAAACGATATTTTTATAACATTTTATTTGAATTGCTTTTTTCGTACTTGAATGTGTGCGTGGGGTAGGCAGCGTTTATTAATTTCTATTTGGTACGATACCGGCACACCTCACTTACTTCTACGTACAACTTTTCAATATATAAATATAGGTACATCTTATTCCATTAAAGCTATACATACTTTGACTTGTTAATTATACAGTGCGCTAATTTAAAAGCCTCACTTAGACTATCTCACACCGATAATCGAATTTCACTCAAAAGACGGAAACAAACCGCAGCTATCTTTAATGGCTAGGGCTGTCACTTTAAAGCGACGAGTTAATAGACTTAATCAATTCACTGAAAACTTTGTATGAGAAAAAAAAACTTATTAAGCTGACTAGTCACGCGAGGTGAGCTGTCCAAACTCAAGCTCTCACTTTAAGGTAACCGTTAACGTCTTTCCAAAATGAGCCTTAATTTTTGTTGTAATGAGACATGTTGCTATTGTGCACTTAACTGTAACGTATTCTGTGGCAATTACAGCTACATATGGTGTATATAAATAAAACATATTCGCATTCTTTTGTTTATCATATCTTTTTAATACCTAATATTTTTTAATTTTATATTTTGGAACAAACAAGAGAAACGTGCTGTGTTCCAGTTGTTTCATCTGAGACATTACGTATAAAACGTTTAGTCCTTTGAAGCAGATTTGTAAACTTAGACTTACTCATTGAATTACTTAATCATTTTAGGGACGATGAAACAATGAAATTCTTATACTTAATTATTACATTTTTAAGCATAGGAATTTAATTGTTTTAATTTTGTTTGTTCAATGTTTCATGTGAATAATGGAGGTAATACTTAGCAAAAAATTCTAGTTGCTATTTTTTATTCTTTATTAATCTGAATTACAGTAGGTATTTTTCATTTATCGTTCATCATCATCATTTATGTATTTTAAATGTTGTAATAGTTAACGTAAGATCAATAATATAATGATGATTAGTAACCGCGTAAAGCGCACGTATTAGCAGGCAGTCATGGGAAGTGCGGGGGCGTGCGGGGCAAGGCGGAGCGGGGGCGTCGCGTGCCGCGGTTGCGGTCGCCCGCTGCCCGCAACTCATATATATTTAAAACGAACCGCTGAGAGTATTCCGTTACACCACCTCGCCCCAACTCCACTTTACTCATTATCTCCTGCTCAATGAATTGATAACACATCTGCTTAACCTTCTTACTAGCCCTTGTGGACATTTTGTCATGGAAAGAAGCTAAAAGATAGTAGTATAGGTTTCTAACAGTAGTCCACGTTAATTATCGAAGAGTAAATTTGGACCATTTGGTATACCTTAAAAAGTTCGATACAGCCGCAGGTAAAACATACAGTATACTTACTTTGAATTGCAATCCAAAGATGGTTACCGGCTTTTACATTGCCTATGCTGATATAATTAATGAATAACAGTCGGCAATCAAAACAATAAACGCATACTTTTATCGCCGGCGACAAATCAAAACGCACCCCTTTAATTAAGCCGGCGGCACTAAGTCAACTTTAACTATAGGCACAACTAGCGCGCCATTAGAATCGAAATGTCACCGTAATATAACTTGGCGGTACGATTGTCGCGCTTTGATTATAGGTGGGGTCGCAGGCGACTGTTCCAGACCGCTGCAAATATTTGATAGTCCGTTTGATTTGTAATTTAAACCATTAACTAATTTACTGGCCAATAATGCCAATACTTACTATAATTGGTATCTCAAATTTGTGTAAAATCAAATAAGGTATACTAGTGTCGTGGCTTTTAGCCACTTAACTTCGCCTGGCAATTGTGACCAAGCCCTAGTTTATTCATTACTAGCTGCACCGGCATGCGTTCAATGCAACGTAACGTAAAAAAAAGTGTTGATTGCCTATTCTGCTTATAGAAGTCTATTCGAAAATGTTAAAATTACCAGAGTTTATCCATTACAAAAGAACAAACAAATTCTTTTCTTTTTTAATTAATTATCAAAAAATGACATCCGCTTTCGAATATTCAATTATTTGTTTGCCTCATTTTCCATAAAATATTAATATATTTTTGTGTCCATTTTTTTAATTATCTTTCATATTATTATATGAATTCAATCGCGACGATTATCATGACATAACTAATTTGTTGGCTACTCCAGCTGTAGGCTATGTCAATATCGATATAATGCCTAAATCGAGCTCAGCATCAGCCCGTGCATAGGACACAGTAATATTCGTAGCAGCGCGACGTCCATTCAATTATCCCTGAAAATTGACTCTCATTAAAATAATAAAGCAGCCGGCGGCGGATTCAAATTGAACGATAACAAAAGCTTGTGTTGATTCGAGGCGACAACGAGTTTTGCTCGCACCCGATAAGCCACATTCAAAAGTGTCGGTTCTGCCGCGGAATGGACTTATCTGCGCTTGAGCCTATCCAACAATCTTTTTAAATATCTAGATTTGTAACATCGATTTTTTATCGTCGTCCAAAAGTATAATCTTTTGCGTAGAAATCGCTCCAGTAGTAGTAGTAGTTCGTCCATTCATTCTATGAGTTAATTTTATAGCTATTTTGTTGGGTTCGCACACAATTATATTTTGGCACACAATCAAAAAGGGAAATAATATTAAAGAAAGGATAATTTTGACATCTGCAAAAGTGAGTAGCAGTGTTGTTACAGTAAATCAACAATCAATGAACGTGTATTAGCATAGCATAATGTAAAATATATGTGTGCCAGGACTGTGCCAAATGGAACTCCTTAATCATCGCCTTCCGTACGTGCGTGATTATCGATTATTTATTTTAATCATTAAAAAATATCTGAGTATTTTATACTATAATGTTTTCCATTTAATAATTTTACAATGGTATCATTGCATCATAATGAATAAAAAGTTATTGGAATATTTCGTTACTATCGGTAAAATATTCGAGTGCAGTCTGTGAGAGTTGGTGGTAGACATGTGGAATTTAATGTTAGAACAATAATAGTGCGACGTGGCATCTCCTCAATGCAACCCCAAATGCAATTGTGTACGTGGGTGCTCGTATCGAGTTACAGTTATGGGATGCAAACACAACGACCGACTGCCTGTCAATTTAGTTAGACTGCGAATTTATAGAGATGGAATTATGAATAAAATTATTTTTTTGTTGAAATTCCAAAAAAAAATATACAATTTTAGGGTACAACTACAAATCCGTTTCTTAGACCAAATTTACTGTAGATGATTGTAACCGAAGGTGAATTGATTCAACATTAAGCATTTTAGGAAAAATACATAGAATATATACCTTTTCTCGATTTTGACCTGAATCAGGAAACGTCACTGACTCTTATACCCTTATGTACAAAAGACACTTAAACGCATTACAATTAACTCTTCCACAGTGGTAACATTAATACTAGGCCGGAAGGCTTTTTTTTAAGTAAAATCTTTACTACTCCATGTACATGAAAATAATTAAAAGTAATAAAATATTCGTTTGTTAAATCGTTTTTAATTGACTGGTACCTAAATAGCACGTAACGTACATAAATTGAAAAAAAAAACATATAGAAGTCATTATTCACGTACCGAACACATCAACCAAATGTCGGCTTTGTTAAAACGCTAATTACATCTATAGGCATTAGTTTAGCAATGAACGCGCAACGCAATATTGTGTACCTGCTATCGTAAACGGCTTAGTTATCAAATACAGCAAATCCACGAGCCATATCGTCCTCGCCCCTCGCGAAACGCGGGCCCCTATTTGGTGACCACTTGGTGGCACTGGGTGGCCATCCCGCAAATTGCTCTTTCCCAACAAAATTGTCAATAAAACTCATCCGATTCGCAGTTAAACAAGCGAGCGACATTATTAATTTATGAGATGTAATATGGCGCAAACGTTGCCGGTGTCCACTGTAAATTATTAATAGTGCTAGGGTAAAAATTAAGCTTAAATCGAATGGGTAGTTTCGACGGTAACAATCGCTTAACACATACATGTTGCAGATGAATTTGTAGGGCCATTGTCCACCTCTGCTACCGGCAATAACAATTATACATTCGTTTCATCAGTTCAGCGAGCTGTACGTGTAATGCACATCGCTCTCGCGAATCTATCCGCTTGAACTAGTAGCGTGGCGAGGTGAATACCTCCCCCGAAATTATCCAATGTTGTCTTAAGATAAAGAGATTAGAGGAATCTGAAGAAGCTATTAATGCGGCTCGCTGCTTTCGAATGGCATCACGGTTTGTTTAATAAAATCGTGAATTTACATATCAAAACCTACAAAGGGGCATAATTGGACCCGATGACTTAGAAAACGTAGTGGGTGAGGCGGGCGCGCCTCCCCAACAACAAACAAAGGAATTATACCCGCCTCAAGAAACTTTTAGCAATGGAAAACGCCTTAACAAACAAACGCGTGTGTATCTAATGAAATTCCTATGGTTGCATAACGTAGTCGTACGAGCGGCGGGCGTTATTAACGGAATTATTTCTTAGGGTAAAATCTTTGAACTCGACTGTTCTCTCGGAAAAGTTGTTAAGAAAATGGGTTGAGATCTTTCAGAGATTTTATTAGTTTGTAACTATGCGGTATGCGCGAGGCACTTTATTTAGCGGGGAGGCGTCGCCCGGGGAACGAATGGGCAGCGAGCATTCGGAAACGAGATTGCATACTGCCGAATCACGCCGCTTTGAGTCGCAGCCCGCGCGACACGATTCGTTAGGAGACAAATGTTAAGATTCAATTCCTAAGGTTTTTTCGTCGGCGAGTGATTAGTGACGGCATATTTACACCGCATTCGATCTGCACTTTTCGGTAGCCGGTCCCGATCGAAATTAGGTTTTGTTGTTATACGATATTACCGTGGCGTGGAATCGTTTGGCCGGGTCGGATTCGCCAAGAGAATCGTATGATTTGACGCCGTTTTAATTAAAAATGCCCGCGGTTAAGCACCGCATCGAATCGATTCCGGTCGAAGAAAAAGATATTCATTGCATATCTTTAGCGAGCCGTAAAAAAAATCAATCTTAATTTGTTTGATTAAATCGCAGCGTCACCGAAGCGATCGGGAGCATTATCTCAGCGCTGTAGAATGGACATTTCTTATAAAACTAAAAATTTTAAGATTCCGAGGCGAGTCGAATCGCTTACTGATCGGTTCGACTTAGTAGTAGAAACCAATCGCTGGGAAAGCGAAATAAAAACGTCTACCATTAAATAGACTCTTGGTGGCATTTAACTTAAAGGTGCCGCATATCTACGGTTCACTTTTTTTATAGTCAACGAGTTCCGGAATTTTATATAAAACCCTTTTTTTCTCTTCATTCGCGACAAATGTAAATTAGTTAATAAACGAGCCGGGCCATTGTGTAATAGATCAGCTCGTATTTATATTGTTTTTTTTCGTGTCGCTATAATTTTCGCAATACAAGTAGTTCGAATCGATAATTTGCAAGCTTGGATGAAGATAATTAGAAATTTGACGGGTGAAACTTTGTCGCATTTCTGCCGACTGCTACCGTCGCCGGCGCCATCAATCGTCGCGCGACGCGGATTCGAACCACTCGCGATAAATAATGGAATCTATTAACTCGCGAGACTACGGCACTCTCTGCCATTTACAATCACTTTAGAATTGCTTAGAGCGGACAACCTTGATTCTATATTTACATAAAGTTTTAAAACCGCGACGGAGGAATTTACTAAATACAATTAAACTTACAAAGAACACGTCAATAATTACATAATCTAACTTTATCTTTAATAACACCAACAATTCAAATTTACAAATATAATGTGTAATTCTCAACTTATCTGACCTTCAATCACAGTGCCAAAATTAAAGAACCCAACTTTATACATAGATGCATAAAACTAGATAAATACGGTATGGATAACTATTACTTACGTAAACATATTTACTTAATAATTTATAACTAGTAATAAAAACACGAACGACGGGGACCAAATTTGTGGCCCAATTCATGAGGGATGCCTACGTCCAGCAGTTTAGCAGTTACTACTGATTGAAACAAATAAACACATGAACCTACTATTTTAAACTTGGATTTTCACATTCCACTTCTTACGAGATAGTTATCGTCCTATATTTATAAGTAACTAGAATAATATTTTCGGTAATTAGGAATGTCTATACATTCTTGGGTCTACGCAAAGCTGGCGCGGAGCAGACGATTTGTACTAATTATAACGCGCGAACGACGCGCGATGCGATTATCTTTTCACTTGCCTCTCAGTAGAGTTCTATAACGAACTGGAGAAGGGATTTTTGGAAAATACACTGAATGATTGCTCACAAATTACCTTCTTTTGTTATAGTGCCTACACACAAACTGTGATGTGTAAATATCTAAGGGGTTATAACGGTGATCATCTGATTAATTGTTGCAATTTGGTACCTATTACAAAAATTAGTTCATTTGAAATTTGCACCTATAGTTTAGTGTGTGATCTGTGAATTTGTTATAGGAGAGTGCAAGAAGTTCATTTGAAAAACAAATAGAGATGACTGTTCATGTTCATTGTGTAAATAACTAAATATTTTTTATTTGGCAAAGTCAAATGATAAGTGCTTATAAGCCGTACTCTTCTTATTGATTAAATAAGTAAAACCTAATAAATTGAAGTAGAAAAATATGAACACTGTTATCTCAAAAAGTTAATAAGCTTCTTAAATCTGCAGTATGAAACTGTTTACACTTACATCATTAGCTACTTTTTGTCAAGTTAGTTTTGTACAAAATAATGGTGAAAACAGAAGTTTAATAGTACTAGCGAAGGATTGTAACCTAACCGGCCACGTTATGATAAAACCTTGCATTATCCATTGTATCCGTATCGTAATAGTTAGACATATTTTTATGAGTAAATATTTGTTATAAAAATAATTACTATATAAAATATGATGGACCCATCACATCATAAGAATGGCAAAGTTTAGTGATCAACTACAAAATAAATCCAGTCGCCAAACTGCGCACAAGTGACGCAGAAACACGTGCATGTGTATGTAACCTAACACGTGTTAGAACAAAAGCTAACGACAGACAGAAGTGTCAATATCCACATGTAAGTGGTGAATAAGACGCCCGTATTGCACGCCGGCCGGCGCTCATTCAGCTCTACATAAAAGCACTTCAATTGCTGTGTGGGAACAATATTATTTACACATAATCAGTAATGCGTAGCTGAGTAGGAAGACAGTCGACTTCTTTGACGTGAACACGAAAATGTTACGTAGTAGCTGTTTATAGACTTATGGATGTTTTTATCCTATTCTCACTAAATGAAAAATCTCCAATTAATTATTTGCTAGTGATCCGCCCCGGCTTCGCCCGGGTAGCACTTATGTTGGCCCTATCGCTACCAAACTTAACAGGAACACCCGCTACGCATTCCCTGAAAAATTGGAGACCTAATAGGTTAACGATGAAAATTGGTTATCCAAATAGCTACAAAAATACGCGATAGCTTTTTAATTTTAAAATTTGTTACTTCAAAGACAAAAACATTTAGAGGCGAATATAAATCAAAGAGACTTAACAAATAAAACATTAAAGTGCCGAAGTTTGCTCACTAAGCGTTCATTTCAAATATTGCTCAGTAGGAAACCTTTCACAACCTATTAATGGCGATATTCCGACCCCTAAAGAGTTCAAAACACGAAATGGAATTATACGTACATTCCCCTAAAAGTTACCGGAAGAATTAAACACGATCTATTTATTCCCTCTTTATACTTTTGCGTTGCATGTTTTATAAGATGTTTAAGAAGACGCGTATATTACATGTAGTGCAACGAATATGTACACTTTTATTTATTACATAAAATATATTTGAATGTAGTATCAATTATACTTGTTTAACTAACCAAAAATGTATTCATATATTAATCTAGCAGGACAGGTCACTTAATATTGTATATTACATTTTTATTATTTGTACAGATTAATGATTAGCGTCCATTACATAGTTTGTTCCAATTCAAGATGGAAAGTTTCTAAACAAAGAGTTACCTTACTTTTTACGCTAAAATTCGTAAATTCCATTTTTTTTTCTTAGGAAACATTAATTAAAACGTACTCGATAGTTACTACGCGATTATTCGTGTTCGGTATGAATCCTTATCCATTTAAATATGTTAGTTATCAAGAGAATTTAACGTAGATTATAATTGTTTTTTGCACTATATCATTCTGACTAATAGTTTAGAAGATATCAAAAGTTTAAACTACAAAGTAAGTAAAAACTTCGCGCAAGTGATTTCAAAAGCCGCGCAGTAGACGGCCGGGCTTAGCGATGTGTTTATTACTGTGTACTTTTGTTTGTTATCTTTCTTTGATGAAAGTTGGTTGTAATCATGTATTCCCATATAAATTAGATTCACTAAAAATCGAGAATTTTTTTAAACAAAAACAAAAAAGACCGATAAAAAAAATTTTACGCAGTTAAACATACGTAAGAATCAATTCTTAATCATAATTATTTTTGGTGTAGTCGAAAAATTACAACATTTTCGATGAAAGTATAAAAAGTGTAATGACCGCAACGTATGATTGTTTGTTTACAAACTTTACACGTAGATTTGGAACAAAGTATATGTAAGTGGCAATAAAAGTTCGATCATCTTTATGGCGACCCGTGAGGTTAGCGTGACTTCTTTAGGTAGCTGATAATAATGATTGGATTGACACTTATTAACAAATGTGACGGCGTCTGACCTACTGCATCCATATAATCTTCAAATTAAGCTTTAATTATTGTTGTTTATAATATATATTTTCTTGCTAATAAAACGGTTATATAAAGGTTGCTAAAAAAAGGTAAGTATGTAAATTTCTAACTTTTTATTGCATTAGGCAATCTGTTGCAAGGTGAAACGTAAGATAAATAACAATAACAAATCAATAGACTTGACGGCCCCGAACACAACGAGAGCTTTAAAGCAATTCAAAGTGAAAACATGCAAACACATTAATTTATAGGCATCAAAACAAACTTTTAAAGTCTGTCTCGAGCGCGGCAACTTTTGCATTAAGGCCCGGGAACGTAATTACGGTTACGTCTATTTCATCGTTGCGGTTCAACGGCGACTTCTTTTTTTATACATCTGACATTTGCCCTAATGCTACACTATTATTTTTCTTTCCATACTACGACTTAAAACTTTTTGTGCGATCGCATACTTTTGCAACAATGTATTTATTATTCCTTTACGTGAACCTATTAAAAGAAAACAACAAGCCTTCTGTCGAATAAATCCAGCAAATAATTTAATGACTCCATGCATCGGCCATTTTTATAGGTGTTGGTACGAAGGTGTTCGCGGTTAACGCATAGAGGGATCCCCGGGATAAAGTCTCCTGTGAAACTATAAAATAAATCTAGCGAGTTATCGTCCTACAATAAACAGTCGCCGCGGAAGGATACCGTCAATTCCCACGCAAAGTTGCTGTTAATAAAAGCAACAAAATTATATATTCAAGGAGTTAGGAGGTGGCGGTATGGCCGTTAGGGCCTTTACGTGGTCCGAGTTACAATGCAAATTGCCGAGGAGGGCGCCTCGATGCGCTCTAACTGTGCGACTCACAAAGATGGCCGGCGTAATGGTGAAATGAAATTATTAAGGATTGTCTTGTGAAATCGGCCGCAGTCGACACCTGAGTCCTGTGCTGCGATTGCTTAGTATGGATATTCCGACCATTTATATTTTTTTACATTGTTTTTTTTCTATGTATTTAAATATCTAAAAGTTCTTATCAAGAATAAACAATAACTTGAAATAATATGAATAAAGTTAATTTTTAAAATCATCAACACTATCACCAAATCAATCTTCTGAAAACGTTTGACTTCTTACGTAAGTCGTTATGCATCAGCATTTATAATATATTTCAGTTATTAATGCTTACATATAATATGTCTAGACTCATAGTTCTAGATCTGTTAAACATTTCGTAAAAGTAAAAATAAATGGCAAATCCATGTCTTACCAACGCCAAGACTTACGACCCTCAACTGAGAGCTTCGTATTAAAATTTAAATCTACTTTACAAAGTGTATTTTATACACGTGCTTCTGCAATTTTGATCGTTCATAAAGCTCGCAACTGCTATTATTATTACGCTTTACCTTTGTGGTATTGGGTGTAACACATCTCTCCCCAGCCGTTCCTCCTAACATTTCACCTAAGTCTCCATGAATTTAATATGCATAATGGTAATGTATTATAGATGCTTTAATTATTCCTTTGCGGTGCGTTTGAGGTCTCACTGTTATAAACGTAGCTCATGATTTCTGCTAGTAAATACGCGTGGCATACATATTTTGAAAGACTTTTCTTCGATACTACTTTTTCAAAATAGTACAAAACAACAGGCTTAAAATATATTAAATTTATACACATTAAATGTACTAAATATATTTACTTTTTATTTTAGTTTCACTGTTAAGTTATTTCATATCAATAAAGATGAAGAATATGTCATGTATATTGATTGATCAAAGAATAAGTAATAATAATATTAAGACAGTCGAGTATGTCTTGTAAAATGTAAAATATCATGACGACATTAACGTAATTATATTTTCCTAACATCCTTTTTGAAAACCTTGTCATCGTCAAATTTTCAAAGAAAACAACTTTGATAGCCAATCTTCAAATATGAGTATTGAGATGTTAACTTTAAAACAGATAAAAAGTAATTCATTTGTTTCATTCTAAACATGACGCCTTATTAAAATATAATATTTTTGAAAATAAATTGTTATTTAATAGGGAAATAAAGGAGCACGTTTTGCCGTAATAGGAATGGCGCAAAAACATTCCCAGCTGATTGTGTCTATTACATTGGGTCGGTAATGCCGAATCGATGTCCAAATAATGTTCGTCTTATAAACGTAAATTAATTTCAAAATTTGTTTTGGACAACAAAGGCCGGGGCTCCCTCTGCTTATTGGCCGGCTGAAATTCCTTTTTAATCCAACGCATGCCCAGTCCGTGTTTTTAATTTCACACAAAAAACGGCTCCGAGTCGGTGATCAATCAAAACTCCCGCTCGCTCGCGTCTTTTTTCCAACACTTCATTGCAATACGTAGCACTACGTACACTTTTGCCGTTCTGTAACCGCTATAAATTCGACTTTATTATTTTGTTCGCGAAAAGGAAATGGATACATTTTGAATTTAATTAGACTGATGGCTTTTGTTCGGGGGTGATTCATCACTGGATGCCTTATTATGTTTACTAATCACATTTTGGATTAGATATTTTTTTCTGTTGATTACGTCTATTCAGCGTCTTTAATTTTTAAATGAAATTTTTAACGAGCCAATGATTTTTTATGATATTGAAAGAATACAAGAAAGTGGCTCCCCTGATGTTGCATAACCTTGTCAGTCCTGTAACCTATCACCTAGGGCTGACCATATTGACGCCTGTATATGTATGTATATAAATCCAAATTTCGGAAAAACTGAGTTGCGAACTTTTTATTTGCGATGGCAGTGTTGTCCGGGAAACGAATGTATGTAGGTACGTACGGTAAACCTTAGCTGGATGCTGAAGGCCGTGTCAAAATGGTGTGAAATTTGATTTGAGCGTACACGGCACATTCATCCAGTTTGCGAAAAGCTTATCAACTCAAATTAAAATAACATATTTTCTAAGGATATGCAAAACATCATTAAGACGACGCTGAGAATATAGATACCTAATTGTAACAGCCAAAAAGACTGAGTTTTCACGTATAAAAAGTCAGTTGCTTCCAGTCAGTTCTTCTAAGGTGGGAGAGATTTAAATAAATATTAATAAAAGGAAAGTTTTTTCATCATCTTCAACTTGTGACACGTGAAATTTGAAGTGTATAAAGATGTTTATACACTGTACGGTGATTAATGTTCTCAACAAGCCTCAAAGTAGTTAAATTTGGTAACAAGAGTAATTTCCGTACATAAAATTAACCGTGTATAAAACACGTCAACCGTTAAATGATCTTATAATTGTCAAAAAAAAAACAGAAATCTTTAATCCTGATCCATGTGTAACTTCCTTGTTAACACGCATTTCGTTAATAGCATTCGAAAGAAATTCGGCGACAAACAGACATTTTTTTCACTCGACAGATAAGATAATCTCTGGCTTGGCAATCTGCGCTAAATCCTATTCCGAAACCACGCAACATTGGTTTCTACGGAACGTACTCTTACCTCTCCCACACTAGCACAAAAGATCCCGTAGTGATACTTTACGCCGCTCTCGTGCAATGGCGCCCTTAAGTATACCACCTTTTGTCCTTTAAGCCCACTTCTAAGTTTGTAAAAAATAATAGTATTAACACGGTGACTGAAAAACCCTCCTTTTAAACTAGAATAGCTTTTTTTAATATAATAGATTTTTACACGATGCAATGTATCCATGCAGGGACTACAAAAGTTGACAACTTTTACATCCATTATTCTGACAACGGAGTTTTCGATTATAACTTGGCTTGCATCAATGAATTTTCGTTATTAAATTTATAGTTTATTTAATTAGCTGTTTTCGTTTCGTCATCGTTTTTTATGCTTTTAAATATTTTTATTAAATGCTTAATTTAACATCAAGTTTTAAAATTTTAAAATAATTCTATACCTACAAATAGAATTGCTAACAATTAGATTCTGGCTACAAAAGAAATGGCTTTTCTTGATTCACTGTATTTATATATATATACATATATTTATCTTCCTTATTTAATTTGACCGAAGTAGAATTATTTTAGACATTAAGAATTACATCGCTTTTACAAAGACAAGTCGGATCACTTATGGTGCGCTAGGCAACTAGAGTTAAGCAAGTTTTTTACAAAACTTCGGAAGCGACTGTAACACGTTCACAAACAAAGAAACACATTACAAAGCCATAAAGCAAGCAACAAAGAGACCGACGTACATATATGTGTTGAAACTGATCCATCATGTGTCCTTTTGAAATAACAAAAAACTCTTGCGCCGCACACAACAGATGTTTTAGTAAAAAAAGCCCGACCCCGGCGACCCCAGTGTATTACTTATACATAATTTCGATTAAAAATAACTGTACTGTACCCCAAATCTCTGCCTGTTTATAAAAATATGCTAGATTCACTATGCTTTCTTTAAAATATAAATTATGTACAGATATGAAGGTAATGCTAAAAGTACAAGGATTATTTTTAATGTGTAGACAGAATTTAAGTACTTCCATTACTAAATTCCGTATAGAACTGGTGTATAAAATAAGTGTATTTGTATATAGTATGTACACATAGAGTGACTAGAATTAAGAAATGTTTCAGAAAAAAATTATTAATTGATTATTACTGTCACTGTTTGAAAACAAACAAATAAAAAATGAAAACACATAAATCATGATTGCGCCGCTGGCTCATACAATTATCAAAATGAGCCGACACTTGCTCGCCTCCATTCCTACAGCAAACATCAATATCGGAAAGCAAACATAATATCGACCAATAAAGAGTCCACATATCAACATGCAAAATTCCAATTAGATTCCAAACGTACGTACGTGATAAAACAACGTTATTGAACGCCGCTTATCTGTGTAATTAGAAACGAACTAAGCTGTAACCATTTGCTTTTATAATGGGAATCTTCAAGTGCCGTACACTTGTTTGATAATGGATTGAATAAAATTATTACATTTATAATGCGAAATCCAACGACATAACTATCGATTTTTGAATTCATTCACGTGTAAGGACTATAGTAATAGTTAGAATTATAAAGTCGTATTACAAATGCATACTACAGGACTAAAAAAACAAACGACCGTACAGATCCATCACCGATAAGAAAATTCATTAACCACACAAAACACAACAAAGTTTCAGTTTTCTATTCAACTAAATCATACATTTTATACCAAGTTCGTTAGTTTATAAAATGGTATTTATAATGTAACACGTTACAACTATAACTATGATGATTATGATTTAACATATGATTCTGTAGCACTTATTTCTATAATATCAAACGATGACAAAAGTGTACGTGGAAGTAACGGAAAACGTTATGGTACATAAGAATAATAAACCATGTCGTTAAAGTCGTTCAAAAAATTATCTACCGCAGAATAGGCCGTTCGCACCCGCCGGATTCGTCATAAGGGAGTGCGCCATCAAATATTCAATTTTAAAACAGCCGCTAAAAGCGAAACGTCATCGCCTCTACAAACACAGCTGGGACTTAACGATTTAGAAATTTCGCTACAGATGGGACACGCACTCCACTTCACGAGAGATAAAATAAGAAATTGCATTAGCAAAAGTGAAAAATTTAAATGAAGACGGCAACGACACCGGCTCAGCTGCCGTCAGACTGCCTGCAATAACTGTTTAGAGGGTGTGTTGATGTCGTGACACGAATCGTTTCATGTACCCTGAAAATTATTCTGTCAAGAACAAGAATACGGCGCGGAGTAGGAAAAATTTCATTAGCGCCAATCAAAATGACGAGGTCTAAAATGAAGCTCGCAAAGAGAGTCGTAATCACGGTCTCCGGCGGACCCCCTCGACGTGAGGTCTTATTAAAGGAATAATATTTACAAAACGAGACGCCTCGAAATCCCCAAATTAAGATCTCGCCGAAACCCGCCCAACTTCCACAAAGTGGAATCATTAAATTAAAAATGTAAACTTTTCTCTTAGCAAGGTAATGGGCATCCCGATGTAGATAAATAGATAGAATAGCTGCAAAAAGGAGCATTTTCCTGTTCATTAAATTTTTCCTTCGCTTTTTTATTTCGACCCCTGGTGCTAATTTTGTTGGAATTCACGCCCCTACCCCACCCGCTGGGGTTCAATCACAGAAATTTTATATCCGGAATTAAATAAGTACCCGAATGAATTACGCGAAAAATCTAATAGGAGCTTATTTTTTGCGAGGAATCTTTCTTAATTAACCCAATATACGAACGAACACGCCAAGGATCTGGATAAACCAAATAACATTTCGCCCGTCCGTCTCTCGAAAGTCTTACGAGAGTTCAGTAAATGTTTCGAAAATGTTAATCAAGAAGTGAAATATTCTCATCAGCGGCAACTTATTCCAGAGGGTGGTTTGTGTTTGTAACTCGATTGTCTCCAAGAGTCAGCAGTAGATACTCCGCAGGAAACGTCACCCAGCTCGGTAGTAAATGCAATTATTTGTACTAATATGCCGTCTGCGACCGCCGCTGTCCCCGCGGCCCCTTCTCCCCGCAGGCCGCCGCTCGCAGTCATGCTACCCTTTAACTGTTTTGAGGGGATCATTTGGAAGTTAGTTAATTGCTGTTGCACCTGAGTTTGTTTACTAATTTAACTCCTCTTAAGAAAACACAAACCGATTAATCATGACAAATGCCTTAAGTAATTGTTTTTAAGAATCTGCAATGACATACACCTTTTGATTATAATGCCAATGTAATTTGCGCGTATTTAAATGTTTCATTTTATCTTATATTACTAGTTACTAAAACCAGTAGTAGTACTAGTAGTTACTAAAAACTATAGTAGTAGCCGAGTTAATAGATGGTATATTTCACTCTAGAAACCCCGAAAGCTGTCCATAATTGTTTTCTCCATAACAGAAATATGCCGTAACTATTAAACCATAAACCACTGATATTATAATACAAAAATTGCAGATTTGCCATTAGCGGTCGCAAAGTGAAGACCAGAAAGCGTCCCAATTGGACGCTTTTTCTATAGCTTACATCATGTGTTACATTTACGCTGGTTTACGGTTTTTTTTTCATTGTTTTAATAACGCTGGCCTTTTTACATGTCCATTATATTTGTGTGTGTTGCTGTCACTGATTTGGAACTTTTGACCGGCGATTTTGTATGTGTATAACATACCTATCTATAGTATAAAATATTGGTTACAATTGGTTACAACTGAGATGATGACAAGTACATAGTTATACATACCTCAACCACTGCATAGCACGGTTGTGGTATGTATAACTATGTATATAGTATAATAGCACAGTTCCTCTAGGATTATTTAGATAACACATACATATCAATAACATAAAAAAACCATATCATTTCTTCTATCGCGATTAAGTCAGTCGTCGAAATATTTAATACAAATAATGATTCATTCACTTCCATCTGTTATAACTTCAAAATCATTTAAACAATAATTGAAATACGCATCAAGTGTTATTTATCAAACATATCGTGTTTTATTCTCGTAAATATATTTTATTCGATATTGATTGTTGCAAATAAGGAAATCAAATTATTCAATGTCCGCCCCTAATTTGTATCCCGCTCCCCCGGACAAGAAATGAAGAAATTCTTTGTGAGTTTTCGATTACTTGTCCAATTAATTTTATAGATTCATTTATCTTAGATCTTCTGAGATATTCCTGACAGACTTCAACACAAACATTCATTCATTTGTATTTATGTCATCTATATGATTTAGTAATAAATAAAAAAACTAATAAATAAAAAAATATGCTCTGACGTCTTTTAATTTCATTTGTGGTAAATAAATTAAACATTTTTTATGAATATAACCCAGGTTATTAGTAACAAAAGTGACAGAAAGTGTGTACCGTATCATTTTGAAAATACGTCATATAGATCAATTAGTATACGGTCTCGTGGCTGTTATTTAAATTATGTTGCTTTCTGGTTTCAATTTAGATCAGTCTTTTTTAGATAATTCCACGATCAATATAAGTTGTTAGATAAACAGCAAATTGTGCATTATACTTCTATTATGGTTCAGGCATGTTGAAAGGATGAATGAAGAGAGAATAACGAAACAAATTTATGTTGCAAAAATGAGTGGCAGTGTTGGTAGGGGACGCCCTAGGAAAACTTATATCGATCAGATTAGCCGTTTACTAACAAATGGCGATATAAGGAGCACCCATAACCGACGAGCACGTATGCGTAGATGTATGTATGTAGAAGAAGCGAGAGAGGTGTGCCAGGATCGTGCCAAATGGAAATCCGTGTCTCTGCCTACCCTC
>JWHW01030696.1:409348-419879 GCA_000931545.1 Papilio glaucus | reverse complement strand
TTACTAACAAGTGACAGAAAGTGTGTATCGTATCATTTTGAAAATACGTCATATAGATCAATTGTATAAGGTCTCGTGGCTGTTATTTAAATTATGTGCGTTATGTTGCTTTCTGTTTTCAATTTAGATCAGTCTTTTCTAGATTATTCCACGATCAATATAAGTTGTTAGATAAACAGCAAATTGTGTATTATACTCCTAGTATTTACTAATAAATTTTAGCGTTTTGATAATTTAAATTGCTTTGGAATCCATCGTGCCAGGTCCCTATATGATCAAAATGTAGCTGGAGCTGTTAACTAGGTCAAACGTTTCAGAAGTCAGGTGATATATTGGATAGCGCTAAGGGTCACAAGGGGCAAGAGGGAATGTGACAGCAGGGTCGGTTCGCATTGCGTAACCCGAGTTGGGGCATTGTGAACGAGAGGGAAAGTTTACGTTCCGTTTGTCATCACGCCTCCGCGCGCAAGTGGGTGAGTGCGGCGAGTGAGGAGCAACGCACCGGCCACTCATCACATAATTGGCGTGGGGCCTCATTAACCACCGCGGGCTTTAGTCGATCGCCGGAGTCACGTGAAGTTTGTAGCGACTTACTACGACATGTACGAAATACAATACCGTACAAATAAAATGATAAAACATTAATTTATTTGTATATATATATTTTTTTTTTAATTAAAACTTTAACGAACTAATTCAATGTTTAAGAAATAATAATAATAAACTCTTACCCATACATTCACTTGAATGCGGTTTTTTTTCTTTGCTCCCAAGTTATAAGATGGGAGCTTATTAAAATAATGTTTAACACAATTTTCGTTCGGTTCGGCACAGTTTTCGGCTTAATTTTCGTTCTAAGCATACACAATATGACATTAAGAATGTTAATTGTGATATATAAATTGAACAAGAATATAATGGCCAGAGTTCGGTTGACGCATAACGAACTTGCACTGGCCCATTGATTTTCACAAAAGGCGTGTTAACAGATGAAAGCGTAATTTACATACAAAGGGATGTAGTCGCTGAAACAAACGGCTCAGGTGGACACCTCCCGCGATTTCACGCCGAACATGCCGAGGCGGCGATTTTTGAAACGCTCGATATAATGTCGCATGACTCACGCCTTCAACAGACTTATATTCCTATAGAAATATTTATTATTATATCAGAATCTTATCTTTACGTTCTTCCTAACTTTGAAGATTCCATTCGATAAAATAACTGTAACTTGAATTTACTTGGATTAGAGACCAACTTACACAGCTTATAAAACGAAACGAAATACAACAAAACGCAGCAAAACAAAGATAACGTAAATTAAAAATATTGTCTAGCCTGGCTACACGAATGACTTCTTCACAAAATACCTTCTTGATGTAACATTTCTTTTAACTGCCATATATAAAATAGAGAAAACTCAAATTCAGTTTTCAGGCTCTAGGTTTCAATGTATAAGATTGGCCCAATTTAAATTAAGATGTACATTTTTAATTCATAAGTTTTTCTAGAACAAAAACACAGGTGTGCACATATACAATGTTAAAATAAAATCGTCATTTTCAGAATAACATAGGTGAGAAAGACAAGGGCGTCAAAGCGTTGCAGCCCTTTTCCAAATCATTTCCATTCCGTTTTCCGAAGTGAAAATTGCCCACGGACGGTCAAAGGGTTAACGATTTAGTGTTTATTTGAATTCAGCCCTTGAACAAAAGGCGTCTCGTGTAAACAGATCGCTTGCTTTGATTTCTATTTGTTTACAGAAAACTCTGTCACAAAGCTACGCTTCAAAATGGATAAGACATAAATATGAAGAGATTATGCGGTAATATTATTTTAAAACTTGTAACAGCGATAAATATAGATTATTGTTGTTTTCTTTGTAAATGTAAAGTAGTTATTTATGTGTTTATTCATCGAGACTATCACTTCTTAAGATTTTTGATGTTTAGTTGTGGTACATTTAGCCAACGTTACTTCAACTAGCGTCTGTGAATGATCACAAATAAAGTTATGTCACTTTATATATCTTATTTTCTTTTATCCAGTCCTTGTATTTATATAGCAAAAATTTCTTTAAACAGATAACTTATGGTAAGCCTAATTCTAAAGAATTTTTGACAGTAGAGCTTTCCAAATCACACTAACAAGGAACCATGACGAGCTCTTACCTACAAACTACATTTCATTATCGTAATACGTTTAAAAGCATTTGGATTTAAATAAAAGCTTTAATATAGGTGGTAGGCTTTGATTCAGAATCCTTTAGATAACAATATCTTCAACCCGTGGTCTAATGACGACCTCTTACGGGGGATTATATCATCTGTCAAATTAAGGTGGTATTGAAACTGGGTTTAGTAAAATTAAATATATTCTATTATGAACAGTGATAGCTCAATGGCTAAACATCCGACGATCTGATGTTGGTCGGGAGTTCGATTCCCAGCTGGCATGCTTTTACTTTAAGTGAGCCTTGGTCGTTAACTTCGTACTTTTAAGTAATAATAATGTAGGTACGTGTCTTTCTATCTTTATCACCTCTTTGATTTGGTATTTCGGTGGTAAGTTTATCCTGTCTGGATCTATGTATATATATGCACCTATTTATATATGCTGGCTCAATTACTGTCACAATAACGCAACACTTATCTATAGCTGTCTCTTCCTCCTCGAGAAGTGACTAACATGAACAGTCGTCACAGGGAATGACAAATTTAATATTTCTTATCGTAACGTAATTCGACCTTTTTATTCATATATTAATCGTAATAAATTCATATATTAAACTTGTACAGTGTTTCACATATTTTAAAGTATCTTTTAATTAGGCAGGTCACTTTAAAAAAAACAATTCCGTTTCAATAAAACTAATGATGTATCTTCAATTAGCTCCAATTATTTATAATCAAACGCTTTTGTTGTATTCATTGTTGAAATAAAAAATGAATATGCAAAAGGTCTGTATGCAGTGATAACAAGGCCACTAAGAATATCGCAATGATCAGCCAAAATAGGAGAGCGGAACACTCAGGAGTCTTTGTGTTCGCTTTGTTAGTACCACAGCATGGCACCGATCGTCAATGAGGCCTCTCTGTGGGGCGCCTACGGTAGCTCGCTGTATCTTTTTTGTTCGGCCAACGTTTTATCAAACATGTTAATGGCGGCTTTATGATGCCAACAAAGGAAGCGTGCTAACGGAGGCGTTAAATCCTTTACAATTTCAAAGATGATCGTCACGAATTTGTCACAAGCTCGCTTTAGGATCAAAATCCCACCATGCGTTAAAGTATTATTGAATTTTAATGTAAATACGTAAAAACTTATCAAGCAAAACACAAAAACTCAATTTAAAAAAAAAAACAATTTCAATAAATAAATAAAATACACAAACATGCTTATATCTATTAAAATTCTACTGTGATACAAAATATGTAAATTTATCTGTTATTATTTTTTTGTCTTTTTCGAATCTCTTCCTAATTTTAGGTGTAACCTGGAAGCAAAACAACGACATCTAAAATCACCCACCAATTTACAAATATGTAACCAAATAATCACAACACGAAATAAATATGGATTGTACGTAGATGGCGAGTGAACCAAATAAGCAGGAAAAGTTAAAAACGATTGGAAATAAACCACATTAATGATTGAATCCAGACTTCAATATCTAGCATTTAAATCAATACAAATCGCAAAATATATAAAAAAAAACACATTGATAAGCAATTTTGGTACGAAAAAAGAATAATGTGATAAAAATAATCCTGAGCGGCGGTTGTGTCGTGTGGTCTTCCAAGCTACACCCTGGCGCCCGAGCGACCGGCCGAGCTCCGGACGCTTCCGAACAAACCGAGTCTGGTCGAACGAAACTTATCGCGCGAGCTAGCTAGCGACATACCTGTCGGGCGCTTTCATTGACAGGCACCTGAAATGAAGAAAAAAATCCATCCAATTCGTTGAATATTTTAAATCATTCAAAAAAAATTCTTAATCATTAATTCGTACAAAAAATCAATTGTTACATTTCACACAGATAAATTTACATGTACTTCTATTGTTCTAGTTATATTGAATACTTGCTAAACGGTAACAACAAAAAGCATTCGTTGTATTGATAATCTAGTCTGATCGGTTGATAAAAAAGGTATAAAAGGTAACAATGCTAGCGGCATAAAACAAAAATTAAAAATAAACATTCAAAAAAAGAACAAACAATAATGTGGTGAAACAGTTAAAAACAACATTGCAAGATGTATTAGGACAGTTGTTAAAATATGGGGTAGCGTGGAGCGGCTGAGTCCGGTAATATTGTGCGTTTGCACGCGATCTCCGCCGTGTTTGCGTTTGCGCAGCACTGGTGCTGTGCTGCCCTTCCGTACTACGTACAATCATATTTAGCTTATTGTTTTATTTTATAATCGACACATTTAATTCTCTATCAATAGCTATTCTTAACAAGTCTTTAAATATTTATAAGGATTTTAATATTGTCTTAGTAAGTTATGACTAACATAGCAGAAACCTTGTTATTAAAATATACTTCAATCTACGGGTTAATGTTAAATAGTATCCATCAATCTTCCTCTAGTTCAGATGTCTACAACCGGCCTTTTCAAATGGTGCTTTTGAAAAGAATCCTCATGCTTAGCTAGTACGAATTCCTGATCATAGATAGTCCGCAGGCTCATCATCGTCTCCTGACCTCCTATGTGTCGACAGTATTATAACCCTATAAAACTGATCCCAGAACTTTCCTAATAATTAACTTACATTTTCAAATGTCACGTAGACATTAAAAATGAAGATAGAAAGACCCGCTAAATTACACGGTCAATGAACGTTCAAAGTTTATGCATTACCAGATAGGACTAACTTTTTTTGGTACTTTGTAAGAAAATTAATATATATGTTAATTTTCTTACAAAATAACTTATAAATTAAATACGTATTAAAGATATAAATGAACTGACCATCGAATACAGAACAATAACGATAAAATGAGGCCCCTTCCCGATGGACAAATGAATTAGATTATTAACGGGCCGGATCACGCAAACGAAATCGTAAAATTAACCTAGCCAATTTTATTGAACGAATCCAATTCCATGAACTTCATCGAACGTTAATCATGTAATCAATTAATAGAACTCAGTTACGTAAGTATATTGCTCAGACAATATTAAAATAGTCACTGATAATTTTGATCATGGAAATAGTTTTTGCAATAAAAAAGTTTTAATTAATTTGAAAAACTGTTCGTTGTATTCTTTTGTTCTTGGAAATTTATACACTTAGTAAAAATTTGTATCGTAAAAATTACAAACTTGTGTATAACAAGACTCAATGTTAAGAATTGGCTTTATTCAATATGTTGTTACACATACAACTCAATAGCAACCTGCTCGAAAAAAACCTATCTATCAATATTAGAATACAAAAAATAATGCAAGTCAGTTAATAATCCCGAATCGGCAATCACAATGGAAATAAAGTCACAGTCACTTTTTTAATAATGGCAACTCAGTTTTTTTCTTTTTTATTGCCACCCTAGGTTCGTTTGACATTTGAACTGGCTGATGACTCGGCCGCCATGATTGATCGTTGCGACCCAGTAAATAAGTGCAATTTAGCTTTATATTCCCTTCTCATTCAAATTATTGTTATATTTGTAATAAAAACATTGCATTTTGATATTTTAAGAGTTCTCATGTGTTCATACTCATCGTGAAATCGTTTTGACTCGGCAAGCTCACTTGGAATTTTGTTATCATTTTTTTTTCAACTATCACCAAACTAAATAAAACTTTTTTCAATCCCCAATTACAAATGTTTAATTTCGGATCTGATCGATATGACGACAAATGCTCTACATTTGGGCGAAGTTGCGTTACTGTTTACATTTAGGCCGTAATAAGCTATATACAAAGTTAAGGCTTTGTCTAAAAGTTTTGTCTGTCGACCTCTTTCAGGATAGATTTAGACATGAAACAATAAAATACAAAATAATATAAGCATGAACTTATTAAAAATCAGAATGATATATTATTAAAATGATGTTAAAAAACAAATTAACTGTTGAACTGTGATTGATAATCATTTGTCAATCCGCAATGTCATTTGAATTCTTCTCAAATGCTGTCCTGAGTAAAATAATATTTAATAACTAAGGCATAAAGCTTAAAATTAATTTATAGTTCCACAAGAATTCATGCATCTTAATATCATACGATAAGATTCTTTACCTATAGGTGATATGGTTTAAATTCGTTAGTTTAAACCAAAATATTTAGTTAAAGATGACCGAGGGCATAATTTATCATCGGCACAAGTATCCGCCCCGAGCGTAACGAATCACCAGTAAATATATTGACCGCAAACGCCTCGGACCATTTCTTTTGATCTAACATCTAGAGCGGACTCGGATATTAATTTGGTTTTATGTAACCTTTGTTGATTTTTATTAATTTGTAACAATCGTAACGAGCTACTGCATTCATTTGTAAGTGTATGTTTATCTAAACAATATAATAGCGACGACAGATTATTGACTAAGCGTTTAAATTACGATCAGAACGGGAGGAGAGTAGTGAATGCTTGATTTTTATATCAAATAAAATTGCATTAATTGATTAAAATATTTGTTGCAACAATATTTTATTATGCGCTTGCAAATCTGCCCGATTATTTATGGAAACGTAATCTGATTTGTACTCCTACTTATGTCTCAATCGTCATATAACGAATGTAAATCGATGTTGAGTTACTGCATCAGTGAAACAGAATTGAGTCACAGTATACAAAATAAATTACAAGTGACAGCTGCTAATATTGAACTGAAATGTACCAGCCTACACGATCAATTGAGCGTGACGCTCCGGGATGTGGGGGTCTACCGTACTAGTTAATGCTTAGCAGGTCCTTCCAACCAGCACTTCCCTGGGCCTTATACGTATTTCATACACATATTTCCGAACACATCAACTCAGTAGTTGAATATGTAAAAGAAATACGTACGTAAATACAATCGAAATGCATTAAACTTTATATTGTTTTAATATAATATTGATAATTCGATGAGTTAAGCCAATTAAAGAAACACTCGAACAATGATCTGCTCAAGGGCCTAGAAATTTCAGTGCTCTCAATTAAAACGTAGAAATAATTATTTTCCACCCCTCTTGAGAATTAATTTAATAATGTAAATACGAGTGGCTGTCTCTTCCCCTTGGCCATTGCCGTTATTAAATATTACATAATGTTTATTTTACGAAATCTTATACTATAAGAAATTATGCGATTGTTTGTACCTAATTGGAAATTAAATTCAAAGCGTCGCTAACTCTCCTGTACCTGTGCTAATTGAGTAAGCAGCTACCTATACTACAACTAAAACAGCGTTATAGTAAACGACTAGCTTGACAGATGATTTTGTAGTCAGAATGGAAAAAAGAATGCCTTGATGGTGTGGTTTAATAAGGATTAGAGACGAAAAAGATTTATGTTACTAAAGTGGGTGGCAATATCGACGAGGTACCGAAAGCTGTATATCTCGACCAGATTAATCAGATAATACAAGACAAGACAAGATAATACAAGCAAACATATACGAATGCCGAAATGTAAATCTATATTGTTATTTTTCATTTCATTTTTAATTATTGTTACAATTAATACAAAAGTTTTTTATAGTATTTCGATATGCGAGAATTGCACGTTGTTACTTTTGTAAGCTCGACTAACCTTATATCCGAGTTCGCCGTTTGCGGTTGCATCATAAAAATAAACAATCGCCATCGACAAAGTTGGGTGCCGGAGCGCCGCCAACTCTTCCGCCGCACCTGCCCCGCGTACAAACTTTTGACAAGGCCGTTAAGATTTTTTTTCTACGGAAAAATAATTGCACCTTTATCCACCACGGAACATTAATTTTGCTTCATCCACAATTAGGTTCGAAACAAAACAATTTAAATGCTTTATGCTTATAATTGAAATGGGGATGTTCTATTATTCTTAAAAATAAAAGTGTCCACCGTTCGAGAGCTGACGGCAATCAGCAAACTTAATAGTGAAGCCAACAACTTAAAAGTAATATCTGTCAATATATATATTTATTATTATATATCATTTATAAAATGATACATATAACGTTTGTAAGAAACGGGATTCTTACCACGATTAACCTTTTTGAGCTCCCGATATTTAGGCACAGTTGCATGTTAGTACAGAACAATAGAAAAAATGTTATTGGCAGCCGTATCAATCTACCTATTTCCTAATTCTGCGACCATCAAAAAGGCTAATTGTGGTAAGAATCCCGTTCTTACAAACCTTATATTAGTAAAAACCAGGAAAGCTTAAAGTTATAAAATGATACATATTTTAATTTATATGACATGGGGATGTATACATATTTAACATGAGCGTGTATGGTAGCGTTTATGTTGAAAAAGCATTTACACATAACATACAATTTTTAAAAAATATAAAAAAGTTCATCAAAACTTTTATTTAATGTTTATCACCGACTATAAATACGGAAGCTGTGTAAAATCACCTTAAACCATCCCTTTTATATCAGTTGTTTGGAGGAAACATTCTTTATTATGCTTATTTATAACACTCAGAAGAATTATTAGGTCTGAATCATTTAAGTCCTTGCTCGGGGTACTTGTAATCCTTGGCCGAGATTAAAATGTTCCACCGCCGCTAATTAAAGGGGTTACTTTTTTACCTAAATAATTAAACGCGACTGTTAAATTGTTTCTCTTTTATATTTCTTTCGGGATAAGGTTCTTCTTTATGGTTCAAACTTTATTAAATTTAAAAATTTAGACCTTATAAAACTGAAATCAATTTATAGAATCAACAACAGTTCTGAAAATTACTAAAAAAATGCCATAATATGCATATCAAAGAAGTAAAAAGTGTGACAAACTCTTTCTTACATAAGTAGTACTATACTGAGAGATATTTTCAAATCACTATATTGTATCATCCAGCACATTGGTATTAACACTACTTAGTTGTTGCGTTTGCCAATGATCAGTAATTCTGATTACAAGTGTATGTGTGCATTTAAAAGTCGGAAACTAACAATAACTGGCAACGGGAGCGTTTAGCTCGGGGCAAGCACCCACTGCTCGATCACGACTCTCTACTAGACCAGCGATGTATGCACTTCGCAAAGGGGAGCTTGCGAATAAATACCTTTATTTATAGCGCGGGAAAGTCGCATAAGTTAACCGCAGCAAGATGTTTAATAGAAGATATGTATATGTCTAGAAATCACAAATAATTTCCAATTTAAAGACAATTTTGAATCCGTTTTACAATATAAAAATAATAATAGTGATTCACTGGTCACATCTCGAAGATGAATAAAAATTGTGCACACAGATAAAGAAAAAGATATTTTTAAGATTCCTTATGTCGAAAAACATATTTTTCGACATAAGGAAAACATTCAAGTAATAAAGACCTAAGTTATTGGTACAAAACAGTGATTACCTTAACCGTTGTTACAAAAATAAAGAGTAAGTAGGCGAGCAATCAAATGGAATTAGTATAAATAAAGTTGTTTTAATTCCAAACGGTGCGAGAGTGGCTCGTTATAGCGCGGTATACCGCGAGCGACTACAATGTATCAAAATGATACTAACGAGACGCGGCGAAATTTGCGAATCGCATTCGCCCAGCTGATAGTATAAACGCCACTATAAAAGGTAATTACGTTGTTAAAACAACGGCCGGCAATTTTTCTGCACACCCTACCTGACGCATCACGCCGACCACCCTTATGTATGTCTGGTTGGAAATGATTGAGCGTTTTATACCAATACACACATACTTACTAAGTATCTGTTATAAAATAAATAACTATATTATATTAAATATGGTTAATTATACGACTTCTCTAAAACTTCACTATGTGAGCAATAAAAACATAAAGTTTGAAATTAATTCATTTTGGAGATATAATTTATGAATGATTGCTATTATTGTAAAATAATAGGAATCATTCCTAAATGCTGCTACTCTATTAAAATGTTAGGTTTAGTTATTTTTATACAAAACAATGTTTCAGGTATAACCTTAAAAAAGCTATTAATACAACTATTCTGAATCTCTCATACATTAATCATCTGTAAGAGTTTGTTTTCACACTTTACACTTTATTTGTTTGAAGCCATAACTTTAGTGAGCACATTCATACATCATTTATGTGGTATTAAGATATCAAAACATCAAAAGGGAAGGGAAAGCAACACACCTTTCTGTGTTCGACAAAGGGAATGAGAATTTACGGACATCAATTGATTTAGATTCTTATCAATGTAACTATATCTAGAATACACAATATATTCTAGTTTATACTAGTATACAGTTATCTGTAAATGTTAATAATATCTATTGAATTCCATTTGTTTCAACGTACATACTTGGGGTTTTATACTTGTAATACCAAGTGACAAATAGGAAGTAGTTAAAGTGAATTTATTTCATATATAAATAATTTTAAATTTAT
>JWHW01030696.1:386658-401096 GCA_000931545.1 Papilio glaucus | reverse complement strand
AATATTCCGATTTGTTGTTGTGGCTCGGGCGCACGCACCGAACATAAAGACAATCTGTATGTCGGCGGACATTTATGTAAATATCAAACAATACCGCGTTATTATGAAAATGTATACATTTCAAACGAGTGTGGTGTTACAACGAATTGTGGTTGGTTTTGTGCAATTATTTATTACAACAAAGGATTTAAGCTGAGCTTTGGTTTAATTATGTTAATCATTCGATAAGTTTGTTTTGATTCTCATATTGAATATTGTTAATTCGATAGAAATTGTTAATTTGGACTCGGTCATCATTCCTGGTCCCGGCAAATTGTCCAACTTCATCAGCACGGTCTAGTTTTAAATTAAGAAAAGCACAAGCAACAAATCATCGCGGAATCTAATTTAAAGCAAAATACATACGCAGCCCAAAAACGAACCATAAAAGCGTTGATTTGCGTTGAATCCTTAATAATTTCTTTAAGTTTAATCAAGGAAACATCAGAAAGCGATATGATGAGGTCTATTAAGAGTCCGATAGAAATTCTCATTTGGTTCGCGTCGGGTCTTCGGGAACAAAGTGCGTCCGTCGGTGGTGTTATTAACGCGTCTAAATAATTACAGGGCGCATCAATCAGAGGGCGCATGCAGATGCGGCGGTTTGTGCGAGTCAGCACGGCCGCGCCGCACTCCGCAACCCTTGCCTCGATACCCACAGCGATATCTTGGATCCGTTTATTAAAAACATGTCTCGACCAACGGGCAGAAATATAGAGATCGATATAGAAATGCAGACCATATCATTATCAACAATAGTTAGAAAATTAAAAGTCTCATGATCTGACTCGTCACATCTAGTGTCCGTCCGTAGTTTACTTTTATGGAGATACAGGTGTCCGCTCTTTATTGTATGTCGTGAAATAAAGTTTAGTGATCTCCATAGTACCCTTCCCGACTACATTCGTCATCGCGATGCTTTAAGTTTTTTTTCTTATCAAAGGCATCAATCATCTTTTACTGTTCTAAGAAAAAACGAATATTCAAATATCGTATACAAATTAACGAATTGTTATATTTATACGATTGTTAAAGTTTATAATATCTAAAAAATATATATAAGTTTAAACGAATAGGTTCACTACTCGGTTTCGGCCTAAACCGTCATGATAGCGCGCTGTTTTATTCATAAGAGCCTCGCCACCGCCCACGATGATTGGCACATTTCGTCCAGAACGCCGCAAATGACCGCAGTCAAACGAACAATGACTAGTTTCAATTGCCCCAAACCTAATTTCCTCCAAAATAAACGTTAACAAAGGCGGGAATATGACGATAAAGTAAATAAAATTAACTTAATCGTTGCAATAGATTTATCTTTACCTTCCGCTATAGAACGCGCGATAGGATGCACGTGTTATTTTTTTTTATTAAGTGTTACATCGAGAAATACAAAAATACCGATCAGCTGTCTTTCGTAACCATGAAAATAATAATTAGTGTTATGGCCCTGACTAAGCGGTAAAGTCGCGCTGGTCCATTGGCACGCGTCAATATTTGACGGACGTCTTCACCCGTCATCCGTGCATTATATTGTCGTGACCGTCTTACATTTCGGATATTGATTGATGATCAAAAGATTTTAGATTCTATACAGTTGTAATAGAGCAGACTATCAACTATCCCTATCTTATACGATATTACAATGTCTTGGAGAGGAGTCTAATTAAGTTTTTTATATCGAAACTCATTCTTGATTGACAGATGGCGCTAGCGGCGTTTCAAAATGGAAATGTTACTTTCTATATGTATATTTTATCAATCAATTTGTAGTAAATTTTCTGAAATTTAAATAATGATTGTTATGCAGTTAAAGTAAGCTTAATTTATAAATCCAATAATAAATAAAGATTATTTTTTTTATTTCCGATTATTTCCACGGTGACAACTAATTTTCCCCTTTAGTATATAAACGTTTCCAGAATTTTCCTGTAGTCAGGCTAAACTGTTTTCGTTATACGTACGTTCTGAGCTGTGAGCTTTTGTATTTTTATAATGGGTAGCACTGAAACCATTGTACTAATTTAAATAACTATTAAAATTTTTAAGTGCAATGTTAAAATTGACCCGCGATGCTCGAACAGCTAGTCAATAATAAAAATGTTAATATAATTCAATATAAAAAAGTAATTTATCGCATGTGCGGCGGCAGCTAGCGACGATGTAGCGGCACACGGAATCCATCAACATCGCAACATCGAACGCCAAATCCGCCATCAATCAAAAGACATCAGAAAGGATTAAAATCTACGTTGCACCTTCCGATGCTCGAGTACCCTTGTTTTTCTCTAACCCGTAAATACTGAGGGGCGTAAGTACGGCCCGGGGGCGGTAAATATTATAGAGGGGGTGGGGGGTGAGCCCCCTCGCCTTGTAGGGAGGCACTATCCCTTATCGCGAGCGTTACCCTCGCGCGCGGCCGCCAGACTGCCAAAATGTGGGGCAAATCGATTCCTCTGCCCTATTTTTGTGCATCTGGACCGCTATCGATTTTCAACTACAAAACTGACACTAACTTATTCGAGATAGATTCATGACGTTATAGAATAATATATGATTATTGTTTATCTTAATCATTATCACTAAAACGTTAGGACCGAAAGCTAATTACTTAATATACATAAATACTTCGATTACAAGTTTTTTGCTCATTGTATGACGATGGCCTTTTCCCCTGTCATATCGGAGGTAGTATAAGCTCAGGGAAGTCTTTAGTGGTTGTTTTATCTGTGTTTACTAGTGGCGAGTGTGGTACTAGTAATAGGCACTGTAATTTTTTAGTGTATTAGCTTTCCGAATCCGATGTCACTCTTGACAGATTCTTAAGAAAAAAAAAACCCTCACTTACTAGGAAGCCATACTGAATTTTATCATTATTAGTCGAAAGACTTGTACCTAATGCTGGAACGTAGACCTGTACCAAGAAACGCCATCAAAACCAGTCTCTTGCCACTCTCACCCGGTAGACACCTGCAAAACCAGATCAAGGATCCATCGTACGTACGTACGTTTTACAAATTTTATTGTAAAATATTATATAAACGCACGCACTTTAACTAGTAGAGAATAATTAATAAAATAAAAATCAACAGAGTAATTTAAGTGCGTCAGTTATCACTATTTTAAAGTGTTCGCCAGCGAAATTAAATAATTTAATATCTATCGTAAATTACTTTTAATCTAAGAGTTGGGTGATGTGAAAAAGTTTTTTTTTGTACTGCCCATTACACCAGGAGCGACAGCGTCGCCACACCGATGGTTAAACTAGTTATAACATTACAATTTAGAAATAACTTTGTCATGACTTATGAATTTACTATATGCATAAATTCTATTTCGCGTGTGAGGTCGACAACGTCTTCTATATTTACTACAACTAGTTTGGTAATTTATTTACTAATTTAAATTCTAATAACCTTAAAATTTCCTCGTCTCAAAGTTTACATATACATTTTATAAGGCAAACATGAATATAACACAATTATTTAAACTAGAGTTACTACTTTAAGCCGTTTATTTTTTGTCATCTCCGTACAATTAAAATATGATATCAGTTGTGGTCCCGGGGAATAAAAAAAAATGTGATTGAAATTAGTTCTGTAAGAATAACATCACTGGGCAAAAGTAAAAATATAGAGGTCTAATGTATCAGAAAATTTATTCAATAAAATTTAAAATACTGGTTGAAGATAAATGAATTGTACTAAAGAACATTTTAACAGAGTATAATATATTTTTATGAATTAAGAATTGCAGCTTCAAAGGTTCCAAACCAAACTATTAGGTAGCCTACTTCTACCATTCAGTTTCCTTTTTTTTATTTCCGTCGTTCTCTAATGTGATGTTTTGATATTTTTAAGCAGAAGACTATAGAATATATAATGGTAATACGCGTATACAAGGTTACGTAACACAGATCGGTAGTAGCACTATTAAACTATCAAAGCGATTAACGAAATCGTAAAACGAGCTGTGATCGTGACGGACTTCCGCAAGGTAACGACCGACAATACCGATTACTCGCTTACTATAAATAGCATCCAACTTTGCGAGATGAAGCTATAATTGTAACGCTAACTTATTTTTAAGTTCACGCCTCTTTATTACGAAATCGATATTTTAACTTTTATTATCATGGTATTCTATCTTAAGACTTTATATAATTATTAAGGTGTTAGCTGTGACGGTTCAAGGTTAATATTGTTTTAAATCCTAAGCTTTCATGGCTTCAACAAAAGAATCTTGTCCCGAATGGGGAGTCCAAATGACCATCACGACCTGCCTAATCTAACATTGTTGATACAAAAAAATACTAGATACAAAATGGAAAAGAAGATAATATAGGTTAGTAATAGATAAACAAGAAATTATGGAAGTTAACACAGCGCAAAAAGAGTTCTATTCTATTCAAAGTCTGTAAACCATGCAATTTTCTGAAATATTCGTTAAGTATGTCTACTTACAAAATGCTCAGAACAAAACAAACACGTAAACCGATTAAATGTAAGTTGCGTCTAGTAAAGAGGCTGTAAATTATAATAATAACGTATAACATTGTTGAAATACAACATCGAAATGAAAATAAAAGAAACAAAATCTCGATCGTTAAATTTATTTTACTATCACAATTTGCAAGTCCGGAGTACGTTTGATAGTTGGCGCGGTTAGTATCGAAATATTTTTATAACGCTGCGAATGTTTTATTGCGTTTTATAATAGATCGTATATCAATGTTTAACGAGGGCTCCGGCCGAGGTCTAGAGTAGCCCTTATCTCGTTTTGTTGCTTTGTTGTTGCGTCGTAAGTTGGCAAGTTGAAGTTGAACCGTGCAGTGCTCTCGGTCGCAACTTGTCCAAACTTAGTGCGCTGCTACAAAGCACTTAATTCGACTAATACGTTACGACTCTATTTGCTAGAAAAGCCTTACGTTGATCAAACCAAGATCCTTAAGACTTAAGACTCAAGACTTGGAAGTCTAAACTTTTGATACCAGATGAGACCGACCTTCAACTAGTAAATAAATAAGTTCTTACGTCACCTTCCCGCATAATTTTCTTGACAGAAATACATTTTTTCCGATAAACAAGCGTGATTATGTTCCCTGCGTGTTTAAAACGGTAATCCTTAGAGGTGCAATCATAGAGTTGTTAATGAATAGGCAGATAAAATGCTTCGATGCCGGACGAGCTTTCGACGAGCAAGAATAATTCCGACAATGCTGTTGAGATTTCTACAACCTTTGCCAGTGACATTGCTCTTCTATACAAATTGGTATAGATAACTAATAATCTGAGTTGTAATTAAGAGATAAGGGTGGCTCATTCACACAACAGCGAGTGGAGCGAATCGGACAAAAACGTCACTCCGGTGCATTCCGCCTCCCATTGTTTTGATAGCGATCTGCACTGGAATAATAACTGCAAGCGCAGCTATCTAATTGTGTACAGCCAGAAAAATAAACACAACAATTTATAATTTATAAAAAATAAGCATTGGCTTTGGTAGCTGCAAGCTGTACATAAATAACTTCACCGTTGTTAACGCGAATAATAATCCAACAATTAAAATTCTTAGAAATATTTTCCCTGCTGTACTCTACTTTTTAAGTATTTTCGTAACTGTTATTTAATTTTTGTTACATATTTTAAAGAAATGGTATTCATATGCCTACCTGTTAAAGTAATTAACTTATTGACTTATACAATTTTGGTTTAGACGCTTAAATAATAATATTCCCCTGTTTACTCTCAAAATAGGCAATAACAATTTGCGGTACCCACGAGTATTTACGGTGGTAATCTTCAAAATGTTTATGGTACCTTTGGAACATAAGGCTTCATCAGGCTAATTGTGCTGACGGTACATCTAAAAATTGGAGCGTCGTTCGATCGTATTCCCGTGGCGTTTGTGTGTCTGCAACAGTTAATCTCATGATAAACAGCAATGACTCCATCGGCGTCTATAATTAAACATGATTAGAGCTCAGCACATGGTGAGCCGCAATTAGAAAGACGGCGCGGCGGCCGCTCGGTGCTCGCCACGCGATAGTTTCCATCGGCCATTCAACAACCGGCACGGAAGCAAATTATAATTGATCACGCTCATTATTCTGTTGTCGCTCGCTTTTTCTGCTGATGGTCGTGCCTGAACACGATCACACTTATGTTAAATGACGATGTCTATTGAACACATTCATTCCATAATCCACCACTACCGTCGGTAGATGTTCCAGACTTTTGCAATATACATCAAAAACATGTTTTTATAACACGGGCGTATACATGGTAACTGGTAAGCATATCTAGAGGTTCTAATGGTAAGCCGAAAATAAAGAAACTTAGTTATGCCCTTTATAACGGGCTGCTAAAAGTACATTATTTATGTCGTGTCAGCTCGCGGAAGATCTTGCGCCATTTCTGCAGCTCGACCGACGCGTGCTATCCTCGACGAAACTGACAGTGGAATGGAGAGTGAGGAAACGCATGTGCCGAATCCATTCAAATTCACCATTATGAATGAACGGAATGAAAAAGAGACGGCGTTAGGGCGCGATGCGGGCGCGAGCGAGACGCTATTTCAATAGTACGCGAAACGGAAATAGAGGCCGAGATAATTCCGTCTAGCCGGAGGGATTCCCTCGTGTCACTTGTGTGCGTGTCGTTTTTACAATTGTACGGGGCTCACGACTGTGCGAGTACGATTCGAAGCGCGCGGCTCGAGGGTGGCTTCTTCCCCGGCTACTTGTTGATCAATCGTAATAAATTGCCGCCATGATATTCCCATTGTGGAGCCGTTTGTCGCTTTCACTGGCACCGAGGAAATTGCGTTTCCTTAAGCCGTCGAGTCTATTTGCCGCTCCGCCACGCCGTCAATGTTCCGTATTGCTCTCGATCAAATCGTTTCTAGTGTTGTTAACGTCACGTCACAATCTATTAGCTAATTTTTTTTGTAGGTATGTTTACTATCTACCTTTGTAATTGTTAATAATTTTCGAGTTAAATACATTCAAATCAAAAAAGTATTTGATCATTTGAATTTGGATTTTATAGGTAGGTATTGTTTTGTACCGAACTGTTATTAGCGCATATATGTAGTTAAAATATATTTTGTAGTAAGATTTTTGTAGTAAAATGCAGCTTGTACCCGTTTATTAATTATTTCCTTGTTTATAAAGTATAAATCTAGGGTATTTTGGACTTGTCCAGACAAATATTAGATTTAAACAAAATCCTCGAGGCTATCGAAATCTTATTTGTTTAAATCTAAAAGATTAAAAATATTAGGAAACTGAAAAAACTTCCCTAAATTAATAATTTCACATTTATATGTATGTATCTTAAAAAGAATTTCATTCAAAATATCTACTTAACCAATCACTCTACAATGAGTCTCATTAATATATACAAAAAAAAAAAATTATAATAAATCAGCCTTTTCTATAACGTTACCGACTGCAGGGGCACAGGCCTCCTCTGCGAGAGAGGGAAGGGATTAATATATACTAGTACCAAATTTAAACGTGAACGTATTTAGTTATGGTAACTCCAATTAAATTATATTCATATATTAACGTGTCATAGCGCTCATAATGTAAAGGTGCTGACATCGTCAACAGCCGGCAACAGATTTTGTCTGATATTGAGAAACGTATTTAGAGTTTAGCCGTATGATGTAGGTACCATCGCTAACACTCCATCCGCACTTTCGGATTAGAGACAGCGAAATCTATGGAGCCGACAATAAAAATATCCTGCACAGCAGACAATGCTTAGAATAGACAATGAAATATTTACAAAAAACGTCTTAAAATTAATGTTTGTCAACTTATGGGACGAAAATAAATTTTGATAGAGGTATATCCAATATTTACACATGTAGTTTTAAAAAACGGAGCTGACTGATCCGATCTTCAGCAATTATATCTGTCTAGTCTCGATGTAGGTTAGAATTATAAGAAGTAAAAGCTTTCGATAATAGACATCTAATTCTTTGAACGGTAAGTTTAGCGCCAAAGTCGTCCGCCGTCGGAACGCGAAATACATCCATAGCGTAAACAATAAAGAAAATAAAATTTAAGTCAACATTTCACTAATATAATAATACTAAAAATATCTGTTCTTACAAATGATATAATTTAAGCTAACTATTTACTAATTAAATTATCTTTTAATTCAAAAACTTCTCGGCATATAGAAAATAAATTAATTAAAACTCTGATATAAAGTTAATACGACTTAAAACTGTCGGATTTAGATTCTATTTTCATTTTATTACATTCATTTCATCACTTTTCCAGATGAGATCTTTTAACTAAATTAGTTGACCGAGTACCTAGGACGTTTTATTTATATTTTATAGTTATAGTTTTAAAAATAAAAATGTATATTATATAGATGTATGTATATATATATACATATATGCGACCCGTCTCTACCTACACACTGGTATCCTTGAGTGTTGGAGCACGTGTCACACTGATGCACCGCTCGGAAACCGCTAACTTGATCCACGTGCGGTTTGCTTTAATAGGTACAATGCTCATTTGTACCCTGGTATCATTTTTTTTACTCAATGTATATTAACTAGCATTAAATGATGAGATTTATATGCAAGATATTACGCCTACTCATTATAATTCTGCTATTATACTATAAGTTTATCTATCTCCTGGGAAGCTATTTTTACTGTTATCTTATGATATTATGTCTGGTTAGGTTAGTAACTGCACCTAAGTAAGTACACCTAATCTTAAAATGTTGAATGGTTGAATGATTTTATAATCTAACATGTTTACTGAAACTAATTTAAACTTCAGTATTTCTTGTAAACAAAGGATTTTTATTTGCTTATATTTTAAAATCTACCGTCCGTACCCAACAATATGCTAACGTTAACAACTTAATACTTTATCATACATTGCGTTGTCAAATTTAAAAACATTTCAATAAATCGTATGAGAAAGGAACCTGGGACTTGCAATAATATTTATACATCGAATTGATTTATAGAACAAGCTAGTGATGTTATAATTTACGTTGTAACGCGTTAATGGGCGCATGTGTATCTCCGGAGGCCGGACCGTCTTGGCTTAATATTTCAATGACTACGACCACTTGGACCTTAGCCAGTCGGACTCCAATGGTCCGGGCATCATTCATGGTACGCAGCACGTGCGCCATCTAGACGTCTCCCCGCAAAATTGATTTCGACCCACAAACACAACTGTGCTAGGTATATACTAGCTAATGCGTCACCAAGCCTAGATTCTTGTTAAGATCTAGCATACTGTGTGTAATTGGATAGACATGGCTTCGGCTTTTATTTAATGAACAACAAGGGTAAGAAACCTGTATGTATGTATGTACGACTTGTCAATGCTGAGTTTAGCAGACCGTACAGTATCTATATCTATTGTAGCATATAGATTTAAAAATGGATATAAGGAATGTAGTATTTGACTATAAGAGTAGGTAAATGTTTAATAATAGGTATATGAGAGCTTATCACTGATATTATTACGTGTCAAATACGACTGGGAGTCAAACTGTAGGTGCAATAATATTTTGCTAGGGATTATTTGTAACTTAGATCAGAAGTCATTAGAAGCACGACCGAACTATTCAAAATAGATATTTCCGCTACCAATCTATAGATTTAATTGATTGTTTAAATGTGATAAAAGCTTTTAGTTGAAGCATGTGGCTCTAACGCGTTAAAAGTAATTTGAGTTTTCCTGCTATGGACAGGATTTAATAGACTAAAGTAGACCGCTTGTGTATAAATCCACAACGCCTTGATGTGTCGGAGGCAACAGACGGACAGCTACCGAGTCCTTGTGTAAAATTTTAAAATTCAAAACGCGCTGCAACAAAAAAGAAAAGTGAATCGAGTGGCGTCGCGCGCACCGGCGCTACAAAGGTGATGAGCCAGTTATTTCAGTGCCTCTGTTTATTTACAAAATATCACTCCGTTTGAAGGCGGACCATCAAAATGCCTCGTAAAGCTAAGGTAATACCATAAAAAGTCGTGTTGACGACCTCCGTAATTGAAAGCAGCTCTTTGTGACTAGCAGAGACAATGGACGAAAACCCCGCGCGATGCGTCTATTGATTCCAAGCAACGCCTATACGTATCTTTGACCAAAAACCGCGAATTTATCTGACAATAGTTTTTTTTAATCTATAAATAGACCAGACCCCAAACATTTTATAGAATCATGTGTGTTGTAAGTTTGGAGGTAAATATAGTTATTTAATATATTTAATGCATATTATATCTAGTATTTTAAAAAATAAGTCTACCTACAAGTCTAGAAAATGTATAGAAAACAATCGCAAATTTCAATGGATATAGTTTTATAATAAATATTCTATTCCATGTCTAAATTTATTTGCGTTGCCTTTTCAACATAGTTTATCGAAATATTTAAAGATATTAATTCTAATATTGTAAGCCACTATACGCTAAACTTTTTGAAGAACATTGTTTATAAAGTTGATAAACGTTCTTCGATAAGGTCAGTTAATATACCATATATTTAACGAATACGCTCAATGTTCGCCTTGTGGATGTGATTCTTTAAATAGCGACACCCGTCTTTGTCTATTTGGTAAAAAATGAAACCAGACTATACTCGTATCTAATAACTATAAATATTTCTTATACTTTCTTATTCGATTAAAATTATAAAAACACTACATTTGAAAATAGTAAACCTAACTATATGTACATATATTCATTTTAAACAATTTTAACTTTACACTATTGTTACGGTTTACTTATTATAGGAATCACTAAGATTCAGTTGCGAAGTTCCAATATATTAGCAAATCAACAATTGGCGCAGGCTTTAGCTAATGTTTTTAGTAATGTTATGTAAGTATGTACTTGTTAATATATTTGAATATGGATTTTAAAACGTCGCGTTTTCGAAGGTAATCCTAACGAAGGGCAAGAAGCAATCGAATAGACAAAAGAGTTGTCGGAGAGAGTCGGAGTCAGGCGGCGCGGGTTCGGTCCCCGGCGGTAACCCGAGCCTGCCTCGTTTATCTGCCGTCGAGCAATTATTGAAGCGTGAAAAGGAACGTCCACCTATTATTGTATACGTTTTGTAATGCGGGCGATGCGTTCTTGAAAAAATATCGCGTTTCCTAGCACCATTTTAATAACCCATATAATGCGACTTCACACAAATAGATTCTCATTTAAGAAATGACAATGTATTTACAATAGATTGCAATTGCGTTTATAAATAGCTACACAATATGGTTTATAAAGTTTTGAAGTATTTTAAATTAAACCGGATTTTAATTGCAACCGTCGTCCAGATAGGTACTACAGTAGAATTAAAATTCATGAGAATTAATTTCTTATACACTTTACTGATTATTTTCGCATACGCAAACTTGCTTCTGGTTTAATAATCAATAATTATTTAGATAGACGAACGAATCTTAAATCATAATTCGTAGTAACAAAAAGCTAACAGGTAACATGGGGCCGACTCTCCGCACTGGCTATATATAGGGTGATCGACAAAAACATGTGATTTGTATAATTTGTGCACTCTCTGAATCATTCGAATCGTAATGGTGGAAACATGTCAATACCGATTAATACAACTCTCCGTGTGCGGTGAACTAGAGTTTTTTTTGTTAAATCCTACATCTTTTGTAACACTATCTTTTAAAGCATCTCAACACGTTACGACTTATAAACTTCGGCAACAATAGATTAAACACAATGTTATTTATAATAGGGTATATTAATATAAAGGATACCTATACCTACCTACTTATAAAAAATCCATCAGGCTACCATTACGAAGTTATATTAAAGAACTAAAACAAAAATATCTATTTTATAGTTATAATCAAACAACTAAGACGTCAACACTCGTGAACAAAGCTAGCTAGGTAGGTCCCTCCTTATTTTTTACTATAATCTATATCACCTAACTACTACATAGTTAATTGATTCATACAAATCATTAAAGACAAACAGTAAATGCAAGTCTGGTATTTATAGACATATTTATACAATTTTTTATTAATTGTTTATTAATAAAACAAATATATGAAGTTTCTTACATAACCCTGCAAAACTGTATAAACAGTTTGACTGCAGGAAAGATTTACTAGATTTATTTATTTAGATTTAATTAAACCCATTTAGTACACCGTATTTTGCAATCATGAGGCATATAACAATTAACGAAACCGATGATTTAATGTCATACATTGTAATAAATTTAGTAATTGACTTAACTTCTAACAGAAATTCAAACTCAAACTAGTGTCTAGTTAGCTAGATGCTACTACCTACTATTGTAGACATTATAACCTGTGCATACATTATACAACAACTATTACTCATATTGTAGACATTTATAATAAGTCTTGGCTTAGTATTCATTTATAAATTACTTGGTTCAAGAAAACTTGGTTGAGTTATCTTTTTTATTCAGTTTTTATACAAGGTAGTTATTTATAAACAGTTATGTAAATGGTAGGTAAATTAGTCCAAACTAAAACTACTCAGTCGAATAAAAAGAAAAAACCTGTATATATGTATCTATTCGCCTTACATTACATCCGATTCGTTGGAATAATTTTATCAACAATTATTTTATGATTCAGTTTGTCAACTACAATAATTATAAGGTAAAAACTATAGGTGTACCTACCTAAGTACGATCATCACGAACAAATAAACTTATTTAATAACAACACAGAGGAAACGTTACGACTAATAACTTTTTATAACGTTAATGACTATTATTTAAATAAACCATAAAAACAAGATGGCCGGCGAAACTGAAACAAGCCAACCGCACGGGAAAAATATGATATCACCAGTTAAACGAACGTGATTTCATAAAATCAAACATAAATATGACTCATGGGGCCAAAGCGCTCCCGCCTAAAACGTAACCGATGTCAAAAAGGACAGATTAAATATTTTCAAACACAAAGCGACAATATGAGCTAAAAAAATTAAAGTTTACGTGTCCCGGACGCGCCATCGCGCGGTGATTACATTTTTAAAATCGCATCGGGCAAAGGCACGACCGACGTAGGCCTACTCGGATACTCGCACCAAACGCTACCGTATCAAAACAAACGATTCTTTTTTAATCTAACTTCAGCGTTTGTAAAAATTACTATTTAAATATTTAAACCTCGGCCGCTAATTAACAGAGATTTAACCCTTCCGTCGCCGCGGCCCGGCTGAATATTTAACCCGCTCGAAATATTTGACGCGTATTAAAATGTGAAAAATTAATGTCGTGCCCTCTCCTCGGCCGCGCCTGAGCCGCGCCTGAGCCGCGCCGCGGTAGATATCACTTCTGCCCAAATGGCCCTTCCGCGAACTACAAGCTGGCCTTTATATAAAAACAAACTTTCATTTAATCGTAAAAGTTCGCAACATTCTAATTTTAACTATTAGGCACTAAAAAGCCCTAAACATTTCAAGTCACGTTTGCTTTTCTAAATTTCCGCAACACTTTTATACCAAATTAATTTTTGCAATTACACTATAAAATTGCCTAGGAAGGCATCATAAAATGATCACCTACACTATAAATAAGAGAAAACAAACCACCAGAATGCCTACAACTGAAATTATGAGGAGGCAAATAAACAGACCAAAATGTCAAAATCAAACGGGAAAAGACGGGGACGAGAAAAGAAGTAATTTAAATTGTAAGTAGATAATTGTGAGAGGTGTGAGGAAACGTACCTTGCGGTGGTGCAGTCGCGGTAGAGCACGTCGAAGTCCTTACAGGAGAGCAGCTTGCAGCGGTTAACGCCGGGCTGGATGGCGCCGAGCCCGCGCAGAATGCGCACCTGTTCCACGTTGCACACCAGCGGCACGATGTCCAGCCGCTTTAGCTTGGTGTAGACCGTGTGCAGCCCGCCCACCAAGTGTTTAAGGAACAGCTCGAACGCCTGCGGCAGGCAAAGCATCGTGTCGCCCTGGATGATAAACGCTGCCACCTTCTGGCCACGGTACTCCACCAGCTTGCACTCGTTAGCTGAGGGGTCCGAGGTCGATATGGGCGGCGGGCTGCCGTAGCGCGGCGGGCCGTGGTGGTGCGCCGCCGCCATCAGCTCGAGCGGCGAGTGGTGCATCATCTGCAGCGAGCCCAGCAGGCCTAAGCCCGGCGGCGGCAGCGGCATCCGTGGTGCCAGCAGAGCCGGCGGGCTCATGGCTCGCGCGGGCGATGCCGCCTTCACTCGGGGTGACCCACCCGAAGAACCGCTCACCTCGCTCGCGGTCGACGCCGAGTCCACGGCGGACTCCATACCGGTTCACTGTGCGCGCATCACACACCCGACGCGCGCCGCGATCCGCGCAACAATAAATAAAAAGCGGCGGCGAGGCGAAGGCGCGGC